>CM045452.1:36207846-36375997 GCA_024666655.1 Dascyllus trimaculatus | reverse complement strand
CCTAGTGTCGTCAGCTAAGTAACATTCTTAGTGTAACAAGGAAACAGGGCTCGTCTGTGGAATATTGTGGTGTTTATTACAGCTTTAACAGTATCTGCTGCCTCACTCTGGAAACACACCACAGTCTGCATGTTCACTCGTCTGTCCCTGTCTGTGAACAGCAGCTCTCACTGTTGATTGGCTGTTACTCGTGATGTGTAGCCAATCAGACAGAAGTATGGGCGGGACATTGATGTATCTCTGATAAAGCATCGTTCAGGGAACTGACGGTCCAGCTCCTCTGTTACATCCTGTTTCTAACTTATAGAAGTGCTGTTGTGGTGTGGATGGAAACCCGTCCTCCTCATTGTGCCCTGATGTTTTACAGGCGAGCGGCGCTGCTGAGGAGGTTGTTCCACATCGCTCTGAGGCGCAGCACTCCTCCGACAGGTACGACGCGCTTCCCTCTTAAACTCCAGCGCATTGTTTGAAGCTAACGGCACTAAACCGACCCTCTACTAGGCTTGTTTTCATTCATCTTAACTGTACAGATAACCTCCTGACTCTGGTGTTGTTGCTCTTTCTGATTCCTGCCTGACGTCTGGGATGTCTTCCTCCTGCCTCTCTCTGTTCCCTCTTCCAGCTCTAGCCTGGCTAAACTCACAGAGCAGCTTCAGGCCACACAGGGCAGGTGAGCCCTCAGCGCTGTGTGGCTTCGTCTTCATCTCACTGTGTGCATGTCGGCTTCGTACACTCCTCTCTCCATCACTGTGTCTCTGGAGTAGCTCCACCCGTCTCTTAGTGTTTCCTCTGTAGCCCGTTGCAGACATGGGATTGATACCATTGCAGCTTCATCGGTCTGTTAAAGTGACGGCGTTCTGTCATTTAGACATGAGTCGCTTTTAACGTTTCTCACGGCAGATCGGACAGAAGATCCTCAGTCGTCCAGGTCAGGGTTGTCCTCGTAGCTTCACTTGTAGCGTCTGGACTAGCTGGAGTTTCTCCAGATGCTAAGATTGAAGCTACGAGGGCAGATTGAACAGCATAGCAAGCGATCTGTAACACATAATAACGCACGACAAAACTAACTCTAAGGTAGAATAGGTCTCTAATGTCACTGTTGAGCAACAGTAAAATGTACGGGTCAGCAGCCTGCACCAAGAGTCACTACAAAAATACAGTAAACAAAAAATAAAACTACACTTGCACGATGTAAGAACAAGATTGTCCTTTATATAATAATAAAAGAGCAGGTTATTACACATCAGGTAGTATAAAATAGTGCAGCATATCAAACTGTCCAAATAATAACTAGAAAAGCCCTCAGAGAGCTCATACCTCCACCAAGCAGCTTCAGTCCACCCCCAACACAATCTCCCAATCCACATATTTTCTATGGAACGTTACAGATACAAATGTAATTACATACAGTTCAAATGTCCTACTGACAATGCGGCCATCACCCCATCCGACCTAATGAACAGGCGCGGCCTCTAGCGCGGCAGCTCCTAACAGCCTCCCAGCTTCTTAGACAATCAGAGATAAGAATGCCGGCCCAACCGTGCGTATGTCGCTCAGGAAGGAAAGAGAACTCCGTCACTGTCGCTGTCTGTCACATGGAGACCCAAAATGTCATGTGGTCAGAGGGGGTTACCCCAAAAACAAGAGTGCCCTCTGGTGGCTTTTAGAGTAAACCGCATTTAATTGTCCACCTGGTTACACTTAGATTAAATAAATCCTGCATCCAGACGGTGATCCGGATCAGTCCCAGAATGTCAGCATTTCTTCTTTGTCCCATTTCACACGTTTCCTGAACATTTAATCCAAATCCGTCCATGAGTTTTAGAGTTATTTAGAAATAGGTCTTTATTGTCGTTGTCGTTAAACAATTAAAGGCAGTTTAGCAGCGTAAGACACACAACAAGACAATATATGTCATGTAAAATGTAGTATTGGGATGGATCTGTACACACTGCAGGTGGAGATGATATTTAGGGATATTTAACAGTTATATACAGTTGATGCTGCAGGTATCTAATAGACTCCTGACCAGCTGGAAGCAACAGACTGAGCCTTGGCTCCTGTTAACATTTATCAAAACAGGATTAGTTTGTTAATTAATCTGAGTTGTTGTGTCCTTTGCTGTAAACCTTTATTTTTATGGACTTTTTAGTTTAGCAGATGTTAGATTTTACAGCAAAGATGCTCAAGATGTGTCTCTTTGGACCAATATTGGTGCTGAAATGTGTCCATGCCACATTTAAAATACAGAACACAAGGCTGCCGTTGGGCTCAATGAGTTGAGGCGATGCCTGATGAGTCAGATGTCAGTCGTGAGTTCGAGTCCGGCGCAAGACCTTTTGCTGCATGTCCCTCTCCTAGTTAAATTGTGTTTTTTGCGGAAAATTCCAACATGAAGCCGTCACGTTAACGGAAAGGTGTGCATGTGTCATGTTTGTGTTTCATTGGACACATCACAGTTTATTTTCCGTTCAGTGTTGTTTTGTTTTACTTCGTACGGTAAATATCATCACAACATCTTTGACAACTGCGATTCTTTTTTTTATAAATCCATTCTTGACTTGCTTAATGCAGTTTAGATTAGAACAAGCAAGAATTATACCAGAAAAAACTACAAAGGTGCTGCATCTTGTTTGGTTTCTCTTTCATGCCGTTTTGTTTTGTTTTTTTAATAAACTGTACAATATTGAAATTATTTTTAGTAGATGTGGTTTACACCAGCGTTTTGCAGCTTTTTTTGCACCACGGACCGATTTCAAGCACGATAATTGAAGCATGGTGGTGGCAGAAATGCTTCTTGTCAGATCCCAGCTTCTAGCAAGACAACTTTCCGTAGAACATCGTGCTGCTTGAAGCCGGTCCGTGGTGCAGAAGAGGTTGCAGACTGCTGATCTACAGCCTCCGATCAGAGCAAACCTTTTGTTTTTGCCATTTTTTGAATGAAGTGATATTGATGAATATTTGCGATAAGCTTAGACCTGTCTTCTGACGGAGCAACAGATCAGAGATCAGTTCAAAGAACGTCAGAAAGTTGAAATCCAACGATCCTTCCCGATTTTACAGTTTTGATGTGTTTAAAAAGAGTCTCCGTACTTTTTTCTGTGACTCTGCTTAGCTGGAAGTTACGAATCTGTTTTCTCTGAAGGTACCGGGAGCTGGAGGAGAAGCTCGATTATCTGCAGAAGAGTTCAGCTCAGCGAGACAGAACCGAAGCTCTGCTCAAACAGAAGGACAAGGACTGTGCTCAGGTATGAAAACACAGGAGCAGCTTTTAAATCTTTAATTACTGTGACTACAAAGTTTTAGACGCCTTGACATTCGTTGTGCTTCTGCAGCTGGCCAAAGACTGCGAGGCCCTCAAAGCTCAGGCGACCTCCCTGTTATTAGAGCTGAAGGAGAGGCAGAGCTGCCTGGACAAGAGCGAGCTGGAGCGCAAGATGTTGGAGGAAAAGTGAGTCGGCGCCTCGACAGAGAGATTTCCTGTTCGTGTCGACCTGCAGGTGAACTGACGTGTTGCTCTGTGTGCAGGCTGTGCAGTAAGGTGAAGGGCCTGCAGGTGGCAGAGCGAGAGCTGGAGCAGCAGAGGAAGCAGCATCACGTGGCCATGGACAAGCTGCTGCTGCAGACCCAGAGCCTGGAACAGGCCCTGAAGACGGAGAGACACGTGGTCACAGAGGAGAAGTGGGTTTAACTCACAGACAGACAGCAGATACCAGCTGATCATTACACTCCTGCACTGTTATGATATCTAGAAAGAATTATTTACTCACCCATACTGTAAAAAGCTGTTTTTTAAAGATCACAGAAGGGTCAGAACGTGTCCGGTGAGGAAGAGATTTTGCCCATTTTGTTCAGAAGACATGAAACTTTCAGTGTCTGTCAGTTATTTAGTCTACTGCATGTTATCAGAGTGTATCCTGTAGAGGACGGTTAGGGAAGGTGGTGTCGGTGTTGTCACTACCTGGAGCCTGGTCTGTTGAATGAGGCAGTTCTCTTTGGGCTGTGGTAGTCATGAGGTTGGTAAGAGAAGCAGGTGTGTTGGTGTGAGGAGCAGTGATGACCGGCATTAGGGGAGTGACTCTGGGGCGTCACAGATCACTGGAGGTGTTGTCGGACCAACGAGACCAAACACCCATGAAGGCAGGCTCCCACCTCAAAGATGTATTAGCTGTCACTGCTCACCGGTTCAGACAGTCCAGTTGTGCCATGTCAGGGCAGCACTAGACTTAGGAGGCTCTTTACTGGTTGCACATCCTTTCTTTGAGCACAAGCTTCTTGTGTTTACGCTGAACCTGGGTACCACTGCTTTTTAAAGATCACAGAAGGGTCAGAACGTGTCCTGTGAGTCAGTGCTTTGGCCCATGTTGTTCAGAAGACATGAAACCGGCAGTTATTTACGGTTTACTGCACGTTATAAGAGTTTATTTAGTTTAAAATGAAGGAAAACTCAGAAACAGAAAGTGATCTTAGTGTTTTAGTGGGGAAAAAATCAAAGCAGTTTAGCATCAATGATAGATTTTGCAGAAAGTCAAGCAAGTCCAGGTGCTTCGATTGAAACTACGTGTTAAAGTTGATAAAATGGGGCTGCTTCTCGGGCTTCCTGAGGGGAATGAAATTACCGTAATGTTGGATGTAAAGTCTCAGCTTTCAGAAACCGTTGGATTTTTTCTGATAGCGCGAACCGTGACGTAATTACGGTAATCCGAAGTGCTCTTTCCCAAACATGCCGCTGCCGACACACTCAGTCTTAAAGGGTTTTAAAGTATGGGTAAGTAATTAAACCTTTCTAGATGTCATGACGGTGCAGAAATGTATGAGGTGTTCATTAAATGCAAAGAGGCTGTTCTCAACATGTTATATAAGAGGACAAGTCTTTTTAAAACAGCAGTAGGAAATTAGAAAGAAGTATCGTGTTAGTAGCTGTTTTACTCACTTTGCTAGTATGTTGTGATGAAGCTCTGCTCTCCTTTTCTTCGTCGCAGAAAAAAACTGACCCAGCTGCAGCACGCCTACACCTGCCTGTTCAGAGACTACGACTCCAAACTGAAGAGTGAGGTAAAGACGCTTCTGGTTTTATTGCTATTGCTGTTTCTGCTGTTGGGTTTCACGTCCTGCGTTCGTCTGCCAGGGAGGAGATCTGTGCAGCCGACTGGAGGAGGCAGAGCGAGCTTTGGCCTTGAAGCAGGACCTGATTGATAAACTGAAGGAGAAGGTGGAGCAGCAGAAGGGCTCTCTGGAGACGGTTCCTGTCCTCACCGCTCAGGTACAGCCACACACACCTGCTGGGCTTATCTGGCCACTAATACCTGGATGTGCAGCACCATTAGCTTAACATCACTACTGACAATCGGTAACTCTTTGACTTTGGTCTTCTAGGGGTAAAAATACTTAAAACTCATGGTTCGGTTAGTGTTCGGTACAACAGAGGCCGTAAATATAACTCAAATAAAAGATGTGTGTTTTTTTAACGTTTATTTATCTTGTTTAAATGAATTGTCTCATTCCAAGCCGAAAACCAAAGACACCTGCCTACCGTGGTTCTAACTGGATGTCTTTATGGCTACTAGCTCAGCCTTTCTTCTACAGAGTTGATCACAGAGCTGCTCCTGTTGATTTCAAGGCCACTGAGGGAGACTGCACCATCTATTTTTTTTATTTTAGACACTTTCCTTGGACATTTTTATGCCTTTATTGAATTAAGGCAGTGAAGAGAAGAAGAAGAAAGGTTTATTTGTCACAAATACACTGAAAAAAAATATAAAGGCCCCATGTGAAATATTGATGCCACATGAAGTGCACCACCCAAAGTGAGCGTATACTGTCTGGTACTTGTACTAAATGGATATTTCTCTTGATTAGTGTCCCAAATTTGAGTCCACCACTGCCTCAGTGATGCATTAATTCCATTCAGTCCATGGGTGTGGCATATCCAGACGCTGCTCCAACACAATGAGCAGTACTCAGACACTCCTTATACTGGGGACAATAAAAGGCCACCCCAACATGTCACATGTTGACCAAAGCAGCAACGCCTCAGATGACTCCGGTCATGAGGGAACGTGTCATTGGCATGTTGGAAGCAGGAATGTCCACCAGAGCGGTCGCTGTGCAGCTGAATGTTCACTATCAGACGACAGGACGTTTGAGAGTTGGTTTCCAACAGACGGGCAGTACTGCAAATCCACCTCATCCACGTCGGCCACGTGTGACCACCCCAGCACAGGATGGACACATCCGGCTGGTTCACTTGTGGGATGGTCTCAGACCAGCGACACGTACAGCAGATGAAACCTTTGGTCTGACAACAGACGCATCACACCAACCTGCCAATGACACGTTCCCTCATGACCGGAGTCATCTGAGGCGTTGCTGCTTTGGTCAACATGTGACATGTTGGGGTGTCCTTTTATTGTCCCCAGTATAAGGAGTGTCTGAGTACTGCTCATTGTGTTGGAGCAGCGTCTGGATATGCCACACCCATGGACTGAATGGAATTAATGCATCACTGAGGCAGTGGTGGACTCAAATTTAGACACTAATCAAGAGAAACATCCATTTTGTACAAGTACCAGACAGTATCTGCTCACTTTGGGTGGTGCACTTCATGTGGCATCAATATTTCTTATGGAGAGTTTATATTTCTGTTCAGTGTACATGTCTACAGCATTGTGAAGTGTTGCTTTCTCATATCCCAGTTCAGGTCAGAGTCAGGGTCAGCAGGACTGGAGCAGGAAGGGTTAAGGGCCTTGATCAAGGGCCCAACAGTGGAGGCATTGGGGTTTGATCCTCTGATCTTCTGATCAGTAGCCCAGAGACTGAACTGTTGCTCCACCACTGCCCCAGACAGAGAAACGATTGAGAACAAAACACAGCAAAAATCCTGAGCCTCGGTTTTGTAACGAGCTCAACCAGACGACCCGTAAACGACTCATTTACTTTGTCGTCTCCCTCGTTTTAGCCAGGAAGCAACAAACCTGTATTTAACTGCAGCCCTCTGTTAAGCAGCTGAACAAATCATGGTTGCACAATCGTCTGACACGACCAGCACGGCCCCGTCGGCTGAGTTGATTTACTCCTCTAAGCCTTTGTTTTAATTTTCCTGATGCCTCACTGTGTGCTGCTGTAATTCCACTTAATTGGGAACACCTGCTCATCCAGGCAGCACAGAATCCTGCAGATGGAGGTCAGGAGCTCCAGCAGAACGACGGCAAATGTGATTGTTTGTCGCAGACATGCTGGTTCGTTCTGCTGGATCAGAGCAGAACAGCAGCTCAGACTCTGGACATGTTCAGCTTTGAGGCCGATGAGCTTCATCTGCAGAAGACCATGTCGGGTTCTAAGATCAGAAGTCTGAGGATTCCTGCTGAACCTGCAGCTGGTTGGTCAGATTTGGACATCAGGAGTGTGAGGAATGTTTTCTCAGCCAGTCGAGGTCTGAACGCCACAGTTTACCATCTTACTAATGCAGCGTGCCACAAAGCATCCCAGAATATGTAACGAACACGACGGTGAGCTCAGCAGCAGATCTGAGTCCAGCAGAACAAGAACGAGCAGCCGGTGAATGAAGGATCATGTCAGAACCTCAGAGGAAGGTTCCCAGCATGTTGTGGAATCCCTGACACCAAGAGGTGGCGCTGTTTCAGAGCAAAGGGAGGACCAGCGCCGTGTCATGAACAGTTAACACGCCTCCATTATTTAATATCCAGTCTGTCCGGCTTCTTCAAACTGGTAACCGAAGCCTCAGGTCCAGTTATCAGCTGGATGGAGACGCTGAAGGGCCAGAGTGTGATTAGAGAGGCAAACACATCTGGTCTAGTTCTGCAAACATACAGACTGACGGCCTTCTGTCTTATAAAACAACCAAATTAACTATTCAGTTTGGAGTGAAGTGTTGCCTGTTAACCACCAGTCTAAGGTGTTGATAGGATCAATATTTAATGAGAATTAGATCCAGGACGGTCCCAGACGCTGGACGACACCAGTGGAAACAAAAGAAGAGCTGTGGGTCGAGTTACATTAGAGCAGACCTGGAGGTGTGAAGTGTTCATAGTCGGTC
Source organism: Dascyllus trimaculatus (assembly GCA_024666655.1). Classification (NCBI taxonomy): domain Eukaryota; kingdom Metazoa; phylum Chordata; class Actinopteri; family Pomacentridae; genus Dascyllus; species Dascyllus trimaculatus. The sequence continues at coordinate 36,367,941 of CM045452.1, read as the reverse complement.
CAGAACAGCTGTTCAATGAGGGAGACTAGACGTTGTTTACATCAGCAGCCTGCAACCTTTATTGTACCGCGGACTGTTTCAAGCAAGACAAAGTTCTACAGACCAGTCATCAGGCACAGGGACCAGTCCGTGGTACAAATAAAGGCTGCAGTCCTCTGGTTTGATGACAATTATTTAAAACTAAATGTCAGGAAGACTAAAGAACTACTCACTGATTTTAGAAGGAAGACAGAGGAGGTCTGTCCTGTGACCATCAATGGTGAACAGATTGAAATTGTTCAGTCATGTAAATATCTTGGTGTTCACATTGACCACAAACTTAACTGGAAAAAGAACACAGAGGCAGTTTTTAAGAAGGCTCAGTCTGGACTATTAGCAGGAGGCTCCTTAATGTCTTTTATCAGGGGATCCCAGCCAGTGTCTTGTTTTATGCTGTTCTTTGCTGGGGGGGCAGCATCACTTCTGAGGACAAAAACAAGATCAAAAAGCCTGGTTCAGTGACTGGATGCACCCCAGACTCACCTGAGGTCACCTATGACAAGAGGATTGGGGCTAAACTGAAAAATGTGCTGACCTCTGAAGACCATCCTCTGCATAGCGTTTTTAATGGACTGCAAAGTTCTTCTAGTGAGCGTCTGGTGATGCCTAAGAGCTCCACCGAACGACTCAGAAGGTCCTTTATTCCGGCAGCAGTTTGTTATTTTAATCAACACCTGTGACTTGGTTGCTGCTGCATGTTCTCTTGGAGCTCTTGTGCTGCTCATTCTGTTCTTATTTCCTGTGTAGGAGTTGAGGGCAGCCAGTGCTCCATGACTTTGCAGATGTTTTGATGACATCTGGTGTTTGTTTTTGTATTTATTTATTGTAAATGTCACGATGTGTATTGCATGAATGGACTGTGTGACCGGTGGCAAATTAGTTTCCCTTTGGGGATTAATAAAGCTTTCTTATCTTTCTTATCTGAATAACAAAATGTGCACCACACATCTGAATATCTGCTGCATGAGCCTCATTAAACATGTGATACAGAGGTATTGGAGTAAAGCTGAATGGTTTCCTGCTGTTCTTGCTCAGGCTGAGATCTACAAGGCGGACTTCCTGGCGGAGCGAGAAGCCAGAGAGAAGCTGAACCAGAAGAAGGAGGAGCTGCAGGATCAGCTGAACCAGGCCATGAGTGAGATCGAGAGGCTGAAGCAAGAAGCCACGTCACGGTAAGACAAAGTCAACCACATGTTGGATCAGCATCTGAAGGCAGCTGGATCTGCGTTTGTCCTCTGCCTGTTACTCCATGTAGATATTTGCCTTTGACATTTATTAAGGTGTCATTAAACGTAGAGGTGGTTGATGTTCGTCTCTGTTTCAGTGCACGTATGGAGCAAATGAAGCTGAGACACCTGGAAGACTTTCCTGCTCGGCCACCACACATTCCCCCTCCTCAAGGTACATCACAGCCTGCACACATTTAGAACAGCTTGTACTTAAACGTGAATTAATACTGGACATTTTGAAGCCTTTACTGTGTGAATCAAATGCATGAATGGACTAATTAATAAATAGTTTACTGTCAGAGCTGAAATAAGAAGAGAGTTCAGTCACATACAGCTCAGTGTTTCCATTATCAGTTACTCTCATGACCTTTTCTTGATTAACACACTGATCATTTAGTCTCTGAGATGACGAAACACAGCAAAAAACACCTGTGATGGAAAATTCTGGTGAGCTGTGGAGGCAGGTTGATTAAATTTGAAGCTCAGGAGATCCAAGGAATGTGCAAAAGAACAAACCAGAAGCCTTTATGGAGGAGATCAAAGGTTTCCATGATACAGGTGAATCTCTGAGTCGCCTCCAGGTGATGCACTGACTGTTAGAACAAGTAGCTACGACGTAGGGAGGAAGTAAATTGAAGCAGAAGACGTGAAACCTGAGTTGAGAGGCTGCAGAGCTCTGTGTGTTACAGCTGAAGACAAACTGAGAAATCTGCAGTTCTTAATGTCGAACAAACTCCCTGCACAAATATAGAAACGATCCCTCACTGTAAAACGTAACTGTACTGCCTGCAGTCCCTTCATCCACCACCTGTATGTGTCTGATGATGTTCAACAACTTCCTCCGTGCTCCGTTAGATTAGTCTTAGGAGCTCTGCTGTCGGTGTTCAGGGTCAGCGTCGAGGCAGTGGGAGGATCTGACTCGGACAAAAACAGGAAATGTGCTGAGTCATGGTGAAACTTTCCAGGAGACGTCCAGCTGATGGTTCTGAACACTTCTGCTCATCGGGCTGCTCTAAGTTGGTGTTGGTAGAATATTTGGCGCTTTATCAGGAATTAGTGACGCCCAGAACCGACCCAGAGCTTTGTGAGTGTTCTGTGTTGTTTCATGGGTGCAGACTAAGAAGGTTTCACTCAGGTTTTCTTTAGCAACAGATAGACATAGAAAACAACAACTAGACAGCTCTGTTGACAGGGTGAATAGAAGGAGACACATTTTCTACTTCAGAGTTGGAGACCAGGAGGTAAACAACCCCCTCCAAAAGAATGAACCAGACCGGTACCGGACCGTGGGTCATTTGGTACCGGGCCGCACAGAAAGGATAAAAAACATTTCATTTAATTTCCGCGGGAGTCTGTAGCGTGTTTTATTTTGAAAGATGACTAGATTGTCTTCCCACCACTTCCGTCTGAGCTCGTTTACCGATAAAATTAATAAAAACAAACGTCTCTGGAGCTTCTTAGGAAAGAGGGAGAGACTCAGATAGGTAAATACACATTTAGCAATTAAAAGTTATTTTTATTTATTTAGGAAACTTTTTAGATTTAAAAAAACATTAATTTAAGCAAAAGTTGCATCCTTTTTGCATCATGATGCTGCCACCACCATGCTTCACATCATGATGCTGCCACCACCATGCTTCACATCATGATGCTGCCACCACCATGCTTCATGTCATGATGCTGACGCCACCATGCTTCATGTCATGATGCTGACGCCACCATGCTTCACATCATGATGCTGCCACCACCATGCTTCATGTCATGATGCTGCCACCACCATGCTTCATGTCATGATGCTGACGCCACCATGCTTCATGTCATGATGCTGACGCCACCGTGCTTCACATCATGATGCTGCCATCACCGTGCCTCACGTCATGATGCTGCCACCACCGTGCTTTAATTCATCGGACCGGTCATTGAGTGTGGTGCAAAAAAAGGTTGCAGGCCGCTGCATTAAAGCACCACTGAGTATTGTCCACTGTAGTGACTGTTACCCACGAGCAAGAGAATAGCTTCTGACTAGCGGGCTACTGTAGTTTACTTGTTTGCATGGATGAAGTGTATTTGCAAAAGTGATTTCTCTTGTCTGCTGAGGAGTTGTTCTAACATGTTTTATGTCTCCTTGGCCTCAGGTGTGTTCCCTGGTGCAGCTTTCAACACGGTGCCTCCTGCCCCCTCATTCCGCAATCCGGGTCTGGTACCAGTCGATCAAGGAGCCGCCGGCGCCGAGGAGCTGCCAGATTTATGTTGTCCTAAGTGCCAGTACCTGGCTCCAGATATGGACACGCTGCAGATTCACGTCATGGACTGCATACAGTAACATGAGCCCAGTCCGGTGCACCCTGACGCCACAGATATACTGTAGATAGTATATAACGTTCAGTGTGTCTGCTCCCAGTTTTGGGCGCAGACTAGGAAAAAAACATATCTGGTGTTTGCACTTTACTCTCTCTCTGCCATGCAAACACACACACACAAACCTGAACACACACTGTTTTACAAATCAAATATGTTGGAATACAGACAAGTCATGTCAGCGCAATCGGACGACAGCAACCAGCATGATCTTATCCCACATCTGCGCCGTGGATTCAGTTTCTGCTACATCCTTTTCTCAGCATCCTTTTTTCCTCTCAGCACCTTTTGATTTCCCTTCCCCGTGCCTTGCCAATGAGATGGCACACTCATGTCAATCAGTGTTTAAACATGAAGCCCGATCTCCTGCCTCAGTTCTACGCCGTGGTGTGCACGTGTACACTCTGACTGCATCATCCATCGACACATCGGCAACCATTGGACCTAAGGGGACGTCGTGTCAGAAAGAATCCTCGTAGTTTCAGTCGTAGCAGTTTCTCGAAACGCCTTCGAGAAACTCAAGCAGATGCTACGATTTATAAGTGAGTGTAAGTGAACCAGGACGGCTCAGCTGTGGTTAGTTAACCTGCAGCGGTCAATGAATACAGAGCGGTGCATCGTCTGCATACGGTCTCATAGTGGGTCGCTGGATTTTATGATTGAAACTACGAAGATAACCGTGATCTGGATGACTGAGCGTCTTCACAGACAGAAAGAAGAGACAATTCAGAGTTTCTTTTCCCTGCAAAGGAGAAAAACATGTGAATAATGATCTAGTGAGCTTTAAATGATATTCAGATATGTTTTGGTTGTACATGTAGCCGTCTGCATTACCTCAAAACATGTGTTATTATTATGTATTAGAGATGGATTTACTCTTGTTGAAAAAAAGTAGCCATTCTCTGTGTTCTGTGCCTGTGTACACGTTTGACTGCTTTATCTCTGATGCTAGACCTGACCCTGAACCCACCACCGCCTCCCCGCTGTGCCCCTTGACTCCGCCTCCTCCTCACCTGTGCCACCGTAGCTATTTATCTATCTGAATGTAAGCACATTAACGCTCCCTCACAGTTCGTGTGGCTGTTGTCTGTAATTACATATTATTCGTTGCAAAGAATATTGCTTCAAACTGTCGGAGATTTACGAAATAAACCAGTTATTCCTTCGCCCTCGTGTGTTTCAGGGAGCGAGCGTAGTACAACCTGGGAGAAACCATTTTTGGGGGGGGGGGGTTATTTTCTTCGTGTTTTCTTTAAAATGTTCACACAGTGTCGATTAATCATCATAATCAGTTCATTTACAGTAAAAATGTTAAAATTGATTTTAAGGTAATGGGTTTTAATCTCACTAAAGGTAGACAGATCGATTAAATGGGGAAAATACACCTGACAGCGGGAGAAGATGGTACCGCTCTAACCGTCCTGTGCTGCGTCAAACTAAACAGCGACACAGAGAGAGGATCCGGAAAGGCATCATCGCCTTCAAAATAAAGCGTCTGCTCCTACACCTCTGACTCAAGCTAATAATAAGATGATGACGCTAATCCAAGTCTGATATTAAATTCATGCTACAAATGTGATGTTTGGATATTGAAATTCTTATATAGGCCTGCACAAATGAAAAAATGTTTTTTACGTAGAAAGTTCCACCCGGAAGTAGCAGTGGTTTTATTTTGGCTAACCACGCTGGTGTCCTGTCTCACGCAGCGCTCTCCAGACACGCTCCATTCATCTCTGCGTCTTTATTTACCGGTGGAGGCACCGCGGCTGGCATATTGTGCACGCGGTCACCGGGCGGGCATGTCGGGCTCAACTTCCCCGCCTCCCTCGGTGGAGGTTGCGGGCACTGAGGGGTGTTTTCCCCCCGGATACAAGCCTTTTAAACCCGAGGAGCACGGCCTGGAGCGCGGGTTCCGTCTCACATCCTTCTCGGACCTGAAGGGATGAGGCTGCAAGGTCCCGCAGGAGGCTCTGCTCAAACTCCTGGCGGGACTGGAGCCGGACCGGGCCGACGGGACGGGGAAGGCCGGGGACCAACCTTCGGAATTCGGCCAACCTTTGCCTGGCCCGCGCCTCGGTAAGGAACACATTGGAGTTAGCGGAAGCTAGCCTCCGTGCTGCGTACAAGTCCCAAACCCCGGCGGTTTAACGGCTGTCAGCTAACGCAACTGTTGCTAACCTGGTTAGCTTAACTCACGGCAGCTGGGTTGACAGATGGGAGGCTAATTGGGGATAAAATTAGCGTGTTTTTATTACATTTGGCCTTTAAAGTTACACTCACACAACTTGCTAACTGTTTTAAAACGCCACTTAGCCTCGCTTTGAACAGATAGCAGCTAGCTAAACTGTTGATGGAAGCGACTCTAGTTCCTGAGCTGTCAGATTTCCAGACGTAAGCGTGATTCAGCAGAAATATTCCGGATGAGAGCGAAGTTCAGCCTCTTAGTCAAACATTTTCTACCGCAGAGGAGTCTGGCAGTCCCCAGGAGCAGCACTTAGCTCCCCCTCTAATCACTTGTATATAGAGAGCTCTGTAGCAGTGGCACAAAGGGAACAACTGTAATGTCAGTGTTTTGTACAGCAGTGGAGCTGAAGCACCGACAGGCAGCTGGATGATCAGTCATTCAGAATAGGCAGCTTCCTCTCAGTCCACCGGGTTCATTTACTGCTTCTTATTAAATGATCTGCTGCAAGAGTGAACACCAGAGTCTGTATGCACTGCCAGCATCAGGTGAACCGGAGCACTGGTGGATTATTCAAAGATGACAATGTGGTAATTAAAAGACAGTTTGGTAGGAACCAGGTCAGTAGAGATGTTAGATATAGAGGTGAGCGACCAGTGAGGACCTTATAGATCAGTGCTTTTCAGCTGGTCCAGCCTCAGGATCCACTATGTCTCTATTAATATCAGTCACGACCCACATTGTTGAAGTTTGCTGTTCCTGTTAACAAATTAAGGTTTATTTGGGTGGAGTCTCAATGCATTTTGATACAACTTATGAAAAATTTGGCTCATTTTTTTTGCTAATTTTGGTATATTTAGATGCTTTTGCCAAGTTTGGGGCACATTTTGGCCCATTTTTACAGATTCTGAGCACATTTTCGTGTATTTTGGGGATGTTTTAGCATAAATTTCTCCAATAATCTGGCAGAGACAGATCTAGAGGTTAATATTGGGCAACTACTGGTGTCACCACCACTAAATATCCTGCCACTGAAAGCAAACTGAGTCATAAGAAACACATCCTTTAAAATAAAAGACTTTATACCACTACTTTTTGCTTCTGCGACCCTCTAAAAATGGCTTCGTGACCCACTTTTGGGTCCCGACCCACCAGCTGGGAACCACTGTTATAGATAAAAAGTATAGATGTTTGTCACAACTCTGTGCTGTGGCAGCATAAATACACGTATCTCACAGTTATATCACGATATTATCACTACACCTGCCGGTTGTAGGGTGTAATTTCTAGTGGGAGTTCAGTTCTTTTATGGCTCATGGGTAAATGCTGTTCAGGAGTCTGGAGGTGGACGATCCTAGATGATGTTTGATTATCGGTAATCAACAAGGCCGACAACCGTGGACTGATGTACTGTAGTTAAAGTCCTGACTTGTGGTGACAGATTGTGTTTCTTGTTTAGTTTTTACAGGATGTGTTCCAGTACCCACAATACCAAACTACATATTATAATATGTAAGAGAGTTGCTGTGTCCCAGTCACACCAGAACCTCCAGTATGTCTGATTTTGCAGTTTGCTTTCCTTGTCGTCCTTCTTAGCACCTCGAGTGTCGACGGCTCAGTTTGCACAACAGACAGGATGTTTGACGAAAGGCTCGATGTTACGACAAAGCCCCGACTGTGTTCGGGTTGCAGTTCGTGTTTTGTAAGGGCAGGTGTACAAACGTGCGGTTTGGAAAGTCTTCTTCCTGAAGGGGGCGGGGCCAGCAGCAACCCAGCTGCATTTAAAGCTACAGACACTGAGAACCGGAAGCTGGACAGCAGCGGTGAAATGAACCACCTTGTTTTCTGCTGAGTGCTGCATTCACTGTCAGGGCTGTGGTGTGTTTCCAGGTGTGGGGATGGACTGCTGCGTGATTCCTCTGAGACATGGAGGACTGTCGCTGGTCCAGACCACAGATTTCTTTTACCCTCTGGTGGAGGATCCTTACATGATGGTGAGTTTACATCGTGTTCATCCAGGAAGTGAAGCTGTAGAAAACACAGACACATCTGTAGGGACGTTCTCATTGACCTGCAGCAGCATAACAGCAGGTGGCTGCGTGTATTTTCTTATTTTTCTCTGTAGACAATTTCCTAAAATGTGTGCACGGTATTTCATGGAGCAGCAAGTCATAATTATTCAAGAGCACCTGGCTGCAGACCTCAGGACAGGAAGTAACGGGTAAAAAAAAAGGAAAAGACATTTAAAGCGTCCAGTAGGTGGCGGTGACATGTGAAGTTGGTTTGCTAACCGCTAATTAAATCAAAAGAAGAAGCAGCCGTTTAACGAGTGGTTGTGGCTGTTTCTCAGTATTCCTACTTGTCCACGGTACGACCATGATGTGACACAACATTTAGTTTTAAGATTATTTGAGGCGATAAAGTGGTTGTACAAACATCAAATCTGTGGTCAGTTTATCAGATAAATTCTGCTTATAAATTGACTCCAGTGATGTCAGAGATGTGAGTGTCCCCGTTAGACAGCTACTACCAGGCGGTCAGCGCTCACAGCTCCCCGCTGACAGCAGCCTTAGCTCGGATAGACTTTCTGAAATCTGCCGCTGGCTCTGACGGTTCTGTAGCAGGATAGAAGTAGTTTTACGGGAATCTAACGGTCACACTTCTGTTATTTAATGTCCCCGGTCGCCGACTTTGTCATTATATTAGTAATTATTGTGTTGTCTTCATGACCTGTAGCACGTCTTTGTTCTATTCTTATGACTGGAACTGTGCATTAAAATAACATTTAAGGATTTTTCTGTTAGCAGGAATAAAAACTCACAATGGGGCTCATTCTCAAAATAATCACAAGTTTAATATATAAATTAAAACGATATATACTATAGATGATGGTCTAGTGGATTTTACGTTGTATTGCTAAATAATTAATGAATTAGCATGAAAATTAATTCCACCAGAAGTGCCTACATGATTTTATTTTGTAATGCATCCCGTGCATTTCCTGTCCTGACAGTGGAGGTCTGCAGCCAGGTGTCTCTCCATTTATTTGCTTCTAGGTCGAGTCTTTAACAGTTAACTCTGAAGATCATGTTGTGTTGACAGTGGATTGTTTAACACCGTTTAGCATCAATTAACGTCCTGAAGTTCTTCTATCAACATACGTATAACCGATTACAGACTGGAAAGCAGGTTGAAGACATCCTCATGGTTTCAGTCGTAGCATCTGGTCGAAAAGCTTCCTTCAACAAACTCAAGCTGGTCCAGATGCTATGATTGAAACCAACCGTGACCCAGATGACTGAGAACCTTCACCGACATGTTGAAGGCATCAGCAAAGGAGGTTCCGTGTTTGTTCTTCTTCTCAGGGCAGGATAGCGTGTGCTAACGTCCTCAGCGATCTCTACGCCATGGGCATCACCGAGTGTGACAACATGCTGATGCTGCTGAGCGTCAGTCAGAAGATGAACGACAAGGTGGGTTCAAGGCTTTACGTTAAAAGCAGCGACGAGTTCATGTCTCAGTGTTTGTCCTTGTTTTCATCGTTTGTTCAGTTTCAGTCTTGAAATCCTGATTTAGCTTCGTCTGTTCGTACGACAGGACCGTGAGAAGGTGATGCCCCTGATGATCCGAGGGTTTCGCGACGCGGCGGAGGAAGGCGGGACCTCGGTGACGGGCGGCCAGACGGTGATCAACCCCTGGATCATCGTGGGAGGCGTGGCTTCGGTCGTCTGTCAGCCCAACGAGTTCATCATGTGAGTCGGTTCAAACTGACGCCGCTGCTCTGCTCATGTTTGTACTGTAACAGTCGCTGAGGTGATGTGAAGGATAATATTTTGTCTTGGAGGTTCCATGATGAAGTGCAGCTCACTGAACTCCTTTCCTTGAACCCTGCAGGCCCGACGGTGCGGTACCGGGCGACGTCCTGGTTCTGACCAAACCTCTGGGGACTCAGGTGGCTGTAAACGCCCACCAGTGGCTCGATCAGGTCAGAGACTCGCCTCCAGTCGTCTTGTTGTTTGAAGTGTTGTCTTCTGTCTGTGTGCTTCTCCTGTTTATCTCAGTTCAGCACCAGCTGGAAGTATTTGGTCATGAAACTCTGAACAGCCGTGAACAAGAGTTCTGTTAGTCTGGACAAACAAGTGTAGACCTGTAGAACCAGCTGTACAACAGTTAACGATTTATTTTTGAGATTTTCCTTCGGGATTGATAAAGTCTCATCCTGTTGTGTCTCGTCTCCTTGCATCTTGTTTCATGTCGTGTCTCGTCTTGACGTATCTTTGCTTGTCTCGTCTCATCTTGTCTTGTCTTGTTGTGTGTCGTGTCTTACATGGAATAACAGTCTTAAGATTGACATTTTAAACTTTGGGCAGGTTTTTGATTTGATCCTACGAACCTTCCAGCGGCTCTATTTTAGTTGATTTATCTGAAGCTTAAACGTGCTGGTCTCTGTTTTCATTTTGTTTGTTTGTGTCCCGACTCTTTAATCCTTCCTGCCTCGGTGGGTTCTGAGTTTAAATAGTTCTGTTGCTGTCTTTGTGTGTTTGTCTCACCAGCCTGAAAGGTGGAACAAGATCAAGCTAGTCGTCACCAAAGAGGAAGTTAAGGAGGCCTATCAGGAAGCCATGTTCTCCATGGCAACGCTAAACCGCACAGGTACGCTCCCTTCTGCTGATTCGACATTAGCTGTGTCTATGTGCTGCTAACTTAGTGTAACCCCCACAGACCAGGACAAACCACGTCCTGGGTTTACGTTCTCTGTTCCGTGTCTAGTTGGAGTCTTCCTTTGACCTCTTGTAGCTGTGTTGCTTGTAAAGTCTGTAAAGTCGTTCCTCTCTGACTCGTTCTGGTTCCAGCGGCCGGCCTAATGCACAAGTTCCAGGCCCACGCTGCCACAGACGTCACAGGCTTCGGGTTGCTGGGACACGCCAACAACCTGGCGGCGCAGCAGCGGAACGAGGTGGCCTTCGTTATCCACAACCTACCAATCATAGCCAAGATGACTGCCATCAGCAAAGCATGTGGGAACGTGTTCAACCTGGTCCAGGGCACGTCGGCAGAGACGTCTGGTAGGAGAAGATACATCACTGAATACTGACCAGCCGCTTCCAGTAACCTGTTAATTTAATGTTTGTTCAGTCAAGACCAGCAGATTAAAGGCTTTATTTGGATTAAACCACCTTACTCTGAATTGAACCACTATTTATTATACCTATCCCAGCTACTCGGGCGAAGGCAGGGTTTACCTGGATTTGACCATTTAAATCCAGGTGTCCTCTGCTGAGGTTAACTGACAATTTAGAATCATCAGTTAACCTCAGCATGTTTTTGGACTGTGGGAGGAAGCTGGAGAACCTGGTGAGAACATGCAAACTCCACACAGAAAGATCCCAGGCGTCCTAACCGGGACACGAACCGGGGATCTTCTAGCTGTGAGGCAACGCTGCTAACTAGGGATGCACGATAACGCCAATTTCAACCGATTCTGATAATTGATAATTTTATACTTCTTGCAGCCAATAACCGATAATGTCAACTGATTGCGCAACAGAGCGTGATACTGGAGTTGTCAGGTCTGCTACTACAACCACAGCAGCGTTCTAGAGCCTCGGCGACGCTCGGTGGCGTTTGGCAGCACGCACGACTTTTGAGTAGCAAAAAGTTATCGTCCGAATACCACAAGGAACAAATATTCAGATATTCCAATATTCAGGACCAGCCCTAGTGAAACCACTTCTTCTGTTACAGTAAAGAAAGTCCACTCTGGTCAGTGCCACCATGCTGCTTGTTTTTCTTTGCCCACGCAGTCTGATGACATCACACACATGCGACAGTACCGTCGGGGAGGGGAGGGGTTGAGGAGCCAGACATGAAGACAAACCACAACACACAGACCAACGGCAAAAACCAAGATTCAGAGTCTTTATTATTATCAGATCGTTTTATCGGCTGTTTTTTTGTTATCGGGATGACGTCATAATTGCCAAAATTAACCGATAATTATCGGATGCCGATATTATCGTGGATCCCTACTGCTAACCATTAGCCACCGTGCAGCCCCAGTACTGGGTTTATAATCTTCATATTTCCCTAATATTACAGTTTGACCTTCACTACTGATCCATGTATCGGCCTCTTTCATGGGAACATATCAGAATCACTAGTTCACTTCCAGAGTTGATGCCCAGCTTATCCTGACTGACAGATACCTGCATGGAAACGATGGAGAGAAGCATCACACTACGTTATCAATACATATGCTGAGATATTCATGAGCCAGATGGAGCACAGTTAGAGTTTGATATGCAAAGATCAGGTGTATGAACACAGTTTTCTCTCCACTACTGATGAAGTGTCGTCTTGTATCTCCATGGTTTCATCGTCCAGCCCTGCACAGTAAACGTCTGAGTGTCTCTGAATGAATGTAAACCTGCTTTAAAGCCTCCCCTCGTCCCCTCTGCTCCCCCTCCAGGCGGCCTGCTGGTGTGTCTTCCCAGAGAGCAGGCGGCCAAGTTTTGCTCGGAGATGAAGAGCCAGAGCTCCGTGGCGGGAGGCCAGGGGGCGTCGGGCGGAGCGTGGATAATCGGCATCGTGGAGAAAGGCGACCGGCGCGCTCGCATCATCGACAAGCCCCGCATCATCGAGGTCCCACCGCGAGGAAGCCAGGCGGCGAATCAGGACAACAGCTCCACCAGCCCTGATCCAAACCCCAACTTGTCATAGACACTGCCGCTCTCTGACACTGTGTATGAGTGTGTGTTGGTGTGTGTGTGTGTTGGATGCTGCCGTCCATCGGATCCGTCTAAATGCTGAGAGCACAGCGACCAGAACCACAGTCCTCTGCTCCAGCATTAGAGGGGATGGACGGCGTGTCGTCCATGATTGGAAGAAGCTAACGAAGCAAGGCGCAACTCTCAACTCTCACGTTTTAAATTCAGGTTAGCATGGCTCACTTCCTCCCTCCTTATTTACGTTTGCATTCTGTATAATCCAGACTGGCTTCATAGTTCATCTGAAGGAAGTTCAGGAATGAAAGTAGGGATTTCTACTAAACAGCAAACTTTCTAAATCATTCTCTCCAAATTCAGCAGATGAGTGTGTTTCGAGTGTTTTACGTTTGATTTCGGGTGATTTGCTTCTTTTTTAATGTTGGATGGATGCGTTTCATGTGTTTAGTTGGTGAATGTATAACAACTGGTTCATGGGCCCTGACACCTGGCCCCGCCCACCAGCCCGGAGGAAGGCTTGAGCAGCTTCCTCTGTTGGGCTGAGCTGGGCGGAGCTCAGAATGTCCACCTGTGTCAGCTGATTGGCCGTCCAGCCCCGAGTCCCTCCCACTCTTCCTTTCTTAATGAAGCGCTGCCTCTTAAACCCCAACCAGCGGGCGAGGCAGGGCGGATGTACGCCTTCTGGATCAGGGGGTCGGACTTGGAGCGTCGGGGGTCTGAAGCTGTATGTGTTTGTAGATTTATTGCTTTTCACAATCAATAAAACCTTCATGAACTCAGACTGAAATACTGTGTGGGGATTATGTGAGTGCATCGTGTGTCGGACCGCCTGAAGTCAACGTTTCTTACAGCAGGTGGGCAAACAGTAACATCCGTAGTGCTCTAATAAAACATGGCAATGAGGAAGTATCGATGATAAAAACCTCGTAGCTGGAACTGAATGCAAGAGTCATTAAAGTTGTAGGGAAATGGTTTTAATCTTCAACATAATTTACATAAACCTGATGACCAGAGTATCAGGATAATAAAGGCTCAATATTTAAGATTTAAAGCGAGTGTTTGCAGAAGGTGGTGATCAGCTGTTATGAAGACTCACCAAGTGAAATGATCTGCACGCCGCCTTAGGTCTGATTTAAATGCTGTCTGTGTATCAATAATGATATTTAATCTATTGGAGCCAATTAAGGCAAGTTTAACTGTTATTTCTACAAACCCAAAGTCAGATCCTTTGTTTTCTGTTTCCACTGTCAGGTTACAGGAACTATTTCACCAGCTTAGATTAACAGAAATGCGCCGTCTGAAAGTCATTAAGTGTCACAGAAGTCTTTGTCATGGTGCCCCTTTACCCCCACAATGCTCTCTGCTCACCAACATGGAACTGCCCACCTCCCCTACAATATAAACCAGTGGTTCTCAACTGGTGGGTCGGGACCCAAACGTGGGTCCTGAAGCCATTTTTAGAGGGTCGCAGAAGCAAAAAGTAGTGGTATAAAGTCTTTTATTTTGAAGGACGTGTTTCTTATGACACTGTTTGCTTTCAATAGCAGGATATTTAGTGGTGGTGACACCAGTAGTTGCCCACTATTAACCTCTAGATTTGTCTCTACCAGCTTATTGGAGAAATTTATGCTAAAACGTCCCAAAAATGAACCAAAATGTGCTCAGAATCTGTCAAAATGGGTCAAAATATGCCCAAAAACTTGGGAAAAGTGTCCAAATTTATTAAAATGAGCAAGAAATGAGCCAAAATTTTCCCAAGTTGTATCAAAATGTGTTCAGACTCCACCCAAATACACCTTAATTTGTTAACAGGAACAGCAAACTTCAACAGTTTGGGTCATGACTGTTATTAATAGAGACATAGTGGATCCTGAGGATGGACCAGCTGAGAACCACTGATATAAACAATAAGATGAACTACAGCTAATCTACAATACTTAAAGTGTGTTATCTATAAAAATGATATGGGGCATCAGCACATCCTGAATATTAAATGACCCTTAGCCTGATGCTACTGTACCTTCTCCAGTTTCTCCTGGTGAATCCTCAGACATCCCAGGCCAGATGAAATATGTAATCCTCCAGGACGTCCAAATAGGGAAGACCATGGGGTCGACCGTTGACTTGTTTGAGGTATTGTGCAGTATATCTCATCTGGCCTGGGAACACCTTGGGATCCACCAGGAGGAACTGGAGAACATCAGGCTAAGGGGGTCCTTACAGATGTTCCTGTCTCCAGCAACATTCTCCAGTTGTTCCCACTTCCCAAAGCATTCTCAGGCCAGATGAAATATGTAATCCCTCCAGCAGGTCCAAATGGGAGGAGACCAAAGGGTCGGCCGTAAACTTGTTTGAGGTATTCTGGAGTATATCTCATCTGACCTGGGAACACTTTAAGATCCACCAAGAAGAACTGGAGAATGTTAGCTTGCAGTAGCCGCATGCTAGACAGGCCATTCCAGATGTCCCCATCTCCAGCAACGTTCTCCAGCTGTTCCCACGTCCCACAGAGTTCCCAGGCCAGATGAGATATGTAATCCCTCCAGCAGGTCCAAATGGGAGGAGACCAAAACTAACAGGTGGGATCACATATCTTATCAGACCTGGGAACACCTTGGGATCCAGCATGTGGAATTGGAGAATGTTGTCTTTCAGTAGCGGCAGGCTAAACAGGCCATTCCAGAGGTCCATGTATCCAACAACGTTCACAAGTTTCCTCCTGGTGGATCTCAAGGCGGTCACAGGCCAGATGAGATATGCAATCCCTCCATCAGACCTGCTTAGCCGGCTGCCACCACAACCCGACCCCAAATAAGGGAAATGAGTAGGTGGATTTGCTGAACTGCTGAGTTATAGTTCTGATAATATATTCCAACATGCAAACTGACTCATAAATACCTCTATAGGATGTAATAGAGTAAAAAAAGTACAATATCTCTTCTAAACATACATAAACAAAGTAGTGGATACGTTTCTATATTAGTTGTTTGTATATTAGTTGTTTTCCACTACTTCAGATTATAGTTTCTACTTTCTAAAGTGTCAGATCTGTTCTGCGTTCAAGCCTTAAATGAGACCTGTTGATTTGAGTGGCTGCCTGCAGGGTGTCGTTCTCTCCTCCGGCCAGCAGGGGGCCGCACAGGATCAAACTGAGCCGCTGAGCGCAGAAGAGGAAATGCGGAAGTGAACTCGGTGTAAACAATCCAGTCATCCATGCAGCGTTTTTACAAGTGAAATCATCTGTTTGAAGGTAATTCTTTTATGAACTCGTGTTTCGGGGGTGCTGTGTGGTGAGTGGAGCTCTGCCGGCTTTGTCGCCCGTGTTTGACGTCAAGCTAACGGCTAACTTTATGCGTTTGTTTGCTCGTCAGTGGAGCCCGACATGCCGTATCTGGGCGGAGAGGAGACGGTGAGGGAGCTGAGGAGAGCTCTGTCCAACCCCAACGTCCAGTCCGACCAGCTGCGCTACAGGAACACCATCCTCAAGGTGATCAGGTAGGCGGCTGCCCTCCCTCCGCTCTCCCATCAGCCACCGCGCTTCGTCCGCATCCATCCATCAGGCTGCTGGTGCTGCTCCAACTATGGCTCCAACAGCTGCTGCTCGTCTCCGAGTTCTTCTGAGGTCATCCGGCCTTAAAAAAAGCTCCAAAATAAAGCACAACACAGCACACAGTGTCACCTAAAATGTCCAAATCATTCAAACCTGCATCACCTCTTATATTTGAACAAAGCATTTCCTCTCATGAACAATCAAAAACAAATACTTTAGAAAGAATATGTTGAAAATTCAGGCCCTAAAGTAGAAACTTATTGCAGCAGAAGTGAATAAACCTGAGCTGCTTGGACCAATGAGCTGTCTATGCATACATCATGGCTCCACATGGAGAATAAATGCCACTGAAAATCTGTAGAATATAAAAGGATGTATATTATAAGGACCTGTTAGCACCAGAACTTTCTCAACATGAGGTCTGTGTCTGTCTATGCATACATCATGGCTCCACATGGAGAAGAAGTGAACAGAGGAAGTGAACAATGTGACTGTGAGACTGGACAAAGATGGAAAAGGATCCAGGAAGACCAGTGATCCACTAAGAACCAGTGAAGCCCAGTGTCAGCAGGAACCAGGAGGTCTAGAAGGAGCCATAGTAGCACTGATCAGAGCTCCTACAATGACTCCACGGACAGGGAACTACTTTCACTATCTAGCTGTGGACAACAGACGGCAGCTGCTTCACACTTGGACCAGGGCTGATCAATGGAGACCAGAGTTAGTGTGGAGCTCAGACAGTGTGGAGGAGCCTGGAGAACATCAACCTCTATGGACGGAGGACCACAACTAAACCTGGCTGCTGCTCACAACTAAACTTCCAGATGGAGCTAAAGAAGATGAAGAGAAGCCTGATGGATGCTGGAGAACATTGTTTGGTCACATGAACATCAATGAGTTGGGCTCAGATGGAGTCCAGAACCTGACCAGGACCACCACAGTGGATCATAGTCCTGACAGTGAAGCACGGAGGTGGAGTGTGATGGTAGATAAAGGTGCTGATGACGTTTAGAGATGCTCCATGAAGAAGACACAGCAAAAACCTAGACAAGCATGTTTCCTGAGTCAAACTGAACTCCTTTGGGGTGGTTTGAAGAGTTTTGAAAAGTTAGAGCAGAACAACCCTCCAGCACAGAGGAGAAGAAATATTTGTGAAGAACGACAAAACACATCATCAGAACTTTGGTTTCCTCCACGCTGAGGAGGACTGAGTCTGTCATCAGAAATACAGGTGGACGTATGAAGGATGTGAAGATCAGTGTCTCAGTGATGGAAGGGCTACTAGGAGGTCCTACTGTGTCTGTGTTTTCTAATACAGTGACTCTGAACCGTTGGTTTTTAATTTTACACAAAAGTGAACACATTTGAACAGGTGGTGCAGTTAGAAATCATTCCTCACTTCTGGTTTCGACTCTGTCAGATTACAAACATGCATCCACTTAGCTTACAGCTAGCTGACTGTGTTATTAGCAGGTCATTTTCAGGAGCTCTGATGCTATCTCGTTAGCACAATTAGAGCTTAGTTGATCAGCAGACAGTTAATCACAAACTATAAATCGCTTCAGGTCATTTTTAAGGGAAACATTTCCTGCTTATTTTCCTTATTTAGCTAAAGACATCCCAGTCGTAACATCTGGACGTTCCAGAGGTGGAACGTCTTCGATGAACTCAAGCAAGTCCAGATGCTATGATTGAAACTACAAGGACAACCATGATTGTAGTTCTTGTTTGAAGCTATCCTGCTTTGTTAGAACCAGATGTCAGCTTCTCTGTAGAGAAACCTTCACGTATCCATCAGTGTCAAGTCATTGGTTTCCCTTTGGAGGATCAGCTTCAAACCACTGTCCTCTGCAGCTTTTTAAATGGTTATCAAAAATGCCTCACACATCAGACCAGAGCTCTACTTTTTCACAACATCATCCCTTAAATCTAAGTATCTAAACAGACCCTGACTTCCAGACTGTATTTTGTGTTTAGGTGCCTAAAGTGTGACTGTGGGCTACAGATGGAGTCTGGCAGCAGCAGAGTTTAACCAAGTCTGGGCTTCTTCACACTGAGAAAGTGGAATCCTTAGTCAGGACACGTCCTGCCGTCCTCCATTCTTCTTATTTCCTTCACTTTTCTTATTGTCTTCCTCTCTCCTTCTTCTTCACCTCCTCTCCGTCGTCAGGGCGATGTCACAAGGTGTGGACATGTCTGGCCTGTTCAGTGAGATGGTGAAAGCCTGCGCCACGGTGGATGTGGTCCAGAAGAAGCTGGTCTACGTGTTCCTGTGCTCCTACGCCGCTTTGAACCCGGAGCTGTCCCTGCTGGTCATCAACACGCTGAGGAAAGACTGTCAGGACCCCAACCCGATGGTCCGCAGCCTGGCCCTGAGGAACATGACCAACCTCAGGTGAGCTGCTGCTGCTGCACACCTGGAGGCCGGTGGAAGCCGTCGCGTCGGCCTGTTGCTGGTTCCTGACTGTGCTCCTGTGTTCCAGGTTACCCAGCTTGGTGGAGTACGTGGAGCAGCCTTTGACAGCAGGACTGAGAGACAGAGCGGCTTGTGTCCGACGGGTGGCTGTGCTCGGCTGGGCTAAACTTCACAACCTCCAGCCCAACTCTGAGATAGGTAGCATCCCATCGTCACTCCTTGAGTCTGTCCTTATGACCTGGTGACAGTTTCAGGGTTCTAACACACCGCACTGCTTGTAAGGTGCACAGGGAATTAGTTGACTGTTAGGTAATATGCACACAGGAATTCACAAAACAGGATATGAAGCGTTGCTTTAAGGGTCCCATATTGAGCCTCTAACATCTCCAGAATGTGTCTTTCAACATTTCAGCTAAAAAAAACACAAAGATGGTTCATTCCTCCAGCATGACTCCCGGCTTTAGTCCTGTTCTAAACGGCTGCTTCAGTGTCTGTAGCTTTAAATGTAGCCGAGCTGCTGCTGTCCCCGCCCCCTTCAGGAAGAAGACTCTCTGTGTCCATGATTGACAGCATCTGTGTGAGTCCAGGACTTCCTGTCGCTTTCAATTTTCTCTCCAATCAGTCGTTTTAAATATGTCAAGATGCATGAAGCTCCACAGAGAACGGCTAAGAAGCAGTATTTTAGATGCAGAGTGCAGCTTAGACATTGTTCTGACGTGAGCGCTGGTAAACATGCAGCATTAACAGGCTCATTATTTCAACAAAACAACAACAGAACAGGAAAAAAAGTAAAAGAGAACAACTTTATTTATAATCCGACTGTATTAAAATGCAGCATGTGTGAGCACAGAGAGCAGGAGAGAAGCTAACATGCGAGGGCGGTGGTGCCTCTGACCTGTTGTGGCTCAGACTTTGTAGAGTTTAGCAGAAGCAGCTTTAGAGAGTGAATAAACCTGATTTACTGTAAGGAAGCAGGAGGCAGTTAAGAGGCCGGATCATACCATGTTTAGCTGGACGACTATCGGTTCTTTAGTTTCACCTAGAGAATGAAAAACGTTCTCGAGGCTAGTGAAGCTGGGCTTCTGTCTGGGTATGGGGATAGTAGAGGAATGACAGAAGCAAACATCTTCACACCTCCAATAATATAATTGGATTTTCACCACATGGGCCCTTTAAACCACAGCTGAACATGCATTAAACTGGTTTATATGTTTGTCGTCATGCCGGTCATCACGCTCCACACCTAAACTGTGCTACAACAGAATGTTCTGCTACAAACAGGGTCTAGTAAAGATCTGCTTTGCCGGCTCAGATATCAACTGAAGGATCTAATTACTTTCACCTCCACGTGCACATCGACACAAACCCCTCGTTCCTGGTTCTTGCAGACGCCGCGGTGGTGAACGAGCTGTACAGCCTGCTGAGGGATCCGGACCCGGTGGTGATGGTGAACTGCCTCCGAGCTCTGGAGGAGGTCCTGAAAGACGAGGGAGGAGTCGCTATTAACAAGCCCATCACCCACCACCTCCTCAACAGGTGGGTCCTGAGTCAGAACATCCACAGCTAAATGAAGCACGTTTACACAAGTGGTGAGGTTGTGTGTTCGGATTAAGAGCTTCAAGAAACTCAACATTCAAGTCGTCTGTTTTATCCCAGTTTAGTCTTGAGAACTTTTTTGCTTTTGACTCACTGTGGTTCATTTTTCACTGCAACATCAAGTCCTGCACCTCTATAGAAACAACCACGAAGAAGGAGAGGAATCAGAATGGGGTCTGTGAATTATTTAAAAAAAGCTATGATGCTCTAAATCAGCGGTCTGCAACCTTTTTTGTACCACGGACCGGTTTCAAGCAACACAGTTTTCTATGGACCGGTCCGATGAATTGAAGCATGGTGGTGGCAGCATCATGAGATGAAGCACGGTGGTGGCAGCATCATGATGTGAAGCACAGTGGTGGCAGCATCATGGTGTGGTGATGCTTTTTGCTTGAAACCAGTCCGTGATGCATAAAAAGTTGCAGGCCGCTGCTCTAAATCATAAAACAAGAAGAAAATCAAGTTGAATTCCTTTAATTCATTATTTTACAGTAACTGAAAGAAGCTGGATTCAACACATGACATCTTTTAAAATCATGACTCTACATACTGTAGATATTTTACATTGTTAAATTAGTCTCCAGACATCTGCTGTGTAAACACTGCCTGCAGTTCAGCTGAAAAGTCCCTGAATTTTTGCCACGTGCCTCCTAGTCGCTGTTTGGCCACTCATGGCTTCAGGTTTGCACAGAAGAATGCAGAATTTTTCATTTATGACACAATCTGGTTGATATAAACGGGTTAATTTTGGTGATTTTTAAAATATAAAACATGAATAACATTTTTTTAATGATCTCGAGACAGAATTTGGTTGATGTTCCTGCCACAGCGGCGCGTCTCAGACGATTAGTTCAAGGACCGTTGGAGAGACGTCACCCAGTGGTCCTCTTTGTTGGCTCAGATTAATGGAGTCGGAGGGTTAAAGTGGACAGGAGGAGGTGTGTTCAAGTTCTGCCTCTTGTGTTTTCATTTGCATGCTACTCAGGAAGTGAGTGTCATACTTTCTGCCTTTCTTCAGTCTAGTTATCTGTATTCATTCGGTGTCCGATAGAAGCTCTGAGCCTCCCTGTCTGTCTGTGTGCAGCCATCAAGCCTTCATCTGCAGACAGCTGATCAAATCAGGCTGATTGCTTCCTGACAGATTTCTCTCTGGGCAGGAGGAGTTCAGTGGGCGATAGAGATGCAGCTTTGCATCATGGAGACGAAGCCACTCAACATATTTCCCTAAATGCTGAAGTATTCTATTAGAGGACAGGGCTGGTAGAGTCTCACATCGTCCTATTGTTGCCTTGATCCTGTCTGTCCACATTTATTCCTCATCTTCAGATCTGTAATTTCCTCTAACAGCTGGTTAATGGAGCGCACTCCAGCAGGAGGAGACGCTGCATTTGTCACGGTCTATTTTCAGCAGCGGATTAATCTACATTTGGTGTCGTAGTGAGTATTTCCAGACGCAGGTGGGTCTGAGTCAGAAGCCGCTTGAGTGTCATGGTGATGAAGGAGCAGGTCGGCCAGTCCAGGTAACCGATAGCGACCTCTGGACCACATGTCAGGCTCCGGATGCCAAACCAGTACCTGGTAGGAGCTATAATTACTGTTGGTTTAGGGCTCAATAAAGCAGAATTCATCAAGCAGCAATGTGCAGAAATATAAAATACCTGCAGAATGTGGAGCTTCTTCATGTTGGTCTGGTTCCATCGAGCTGCAGGACTTCAGACTGAAAAATGAACCACAATGAGGGAAAATGTGACCGAAGCAACAAAACACAACTTCAGTCGTAGCATCTGGACTTGGTTGAGTTCACTGAAGACGTTCCAGCTCTCATCCAAGAGGCTTCATTAGTTATCTGAGATGTTTCACTGGTGTTTTCTCTGAGGTAGTCTGGAAGAGACTTTATCCTGTGAAACCAAGTCTAGTAAACATCCATTATGAGACCGTATGCAGACGATGCACCGCTCTGTATTCATGGACTGCTGCAGGTTAACTAACCACAGCTGAGCCGTCCTGGTTCACTTATAAATCAAGATGAGAGGTGGAACGTCTTCGATAAACTCAAGCAAGTCCAGATGCTACGATTGAAACTATGAGGACAACCATGACCTGGATGACTGAGGATCTTCACAGACAAAACACTTGGTTGCTGTATGTACACGGGTGTGCAGCAGCCTTTAGCACATGGGTTAGCGTAGCATTTAGCCGACTGCAGCGGGCTAAGGTCTCTGTGTGTTCGCCAGGCTGAAGGAGTGTGACATCTGGGGCCAGTGCGAGGTGCTGAAGGTCCTCCAGCGCTACCGGCCCCAGTCGGAGGACGAGCTCTTCGACATCCTGTCCCTGCTGGACGCCTCCCTGGTCAGCCCCCATCCTCCCGTCATGGCCGCCACCCTCAGCCTCTTCATGAACCTCTGCTCCGGCCTGCCCGCCGTCAGTCTGGCCGCCCTCGAGCGAGTCCGTGGACCCCTGCTGGCTGCATGTGGGAGCGGCTCCAGAGAGATGAGGTTCACTGCTCTCTGCCACATTCAGGTCAGCTGGAGTAGCTCCAGGATGGAGATAATGGAAGCTACAGCACAAACATGTGGATCCGTTAGTCACTGGAGGCGTTTTCTGTGTTCATGTTACGTCCTCTATCAGAAATATTCCTCTTGCACAGTGAACAGGAGGGTGATGTGTGTTGGTGGGGTGTGTCTGGACGTCAGTACAGTTGGAGCTTTGGGGAAGAAAATACCAGATTCTCAGAGCGACGTCCTTAAATGACCCCATCGTTTTTCAAATCCTCACAACTGAGAAGCAGCAGTTTGGTAGAAATTTGACACAAACAGTTTATTGACCCTTTATCTGTTTTCTCACCAACTGCCCCATTCTTCATACATGTATCTACACACATACATGTATATACACACATACATGTATCTATACACATACATGTATCTACACACATACATGTATCTACACACATACATGTATATACACACATACATGTATCTACACACATACATGTATCTACACACATACATGTATATACACACATACATTAGCATAGCATCCAGACATTCTGTTCTCTTGTCCGACTAAAAGACTTCACTCTTAACATTCGTTAAAAGCCTGGTGATTTACTTGATACACAGTATGTTTATCTAATATCTTGTGATGAGATTAGATTAAACTTTTTTTGTCATTGCCATAAAATAAAAGTGCAAAGGCAACAAAACGCAGTTAAGGTCTGTCCAGGAGTTCAAAAGCAGCAGTAAAATGCATTCCTGGCAGCATGTTGGACTACAAACAGTATAAACAGAGCGGACAGATTAGTACAAACACACTGATAGATGAAGATATGGACACGATATAAAGTAGATCATCTGAACCTACAGGTAAAGATAAACAGTATGAATAGTAGCGGTGTTATAACAGTATAAACAGTGTTAATGCTGAGATGTATGTGTTGTTCTGTCTTGTCTGTATGAGAAATATTCCTCATTTGATTATTTACATGTGTTCTAATATTTTCTGCACTGCTGTTTTTAGTTAGTTCATTGGTGTTGGTGGGAATCTCTTACTTGGAAACTGAGAAATGAGAATGTGCTTCTGTCTCCTTGTAGCTGCTGCTGCGTTCCATCCCCGGCCTGATGGGGGCGCACTACAAACGCTTCTTCTGCGGCTACGCCGAGCCGGCCTACATCAAGCAGCGGAAGATGCAGGTGAGAGCTGCTTCTCTTTTTCTAGACCTGTCTTTGTACAAACACAGACGGCGGCAGGAACTTCCTTACATGTCAGTGAGCTCCTGTTCAGAAAAGTCTCCTGTGCAGGACGACAAATGTGGAAAATTATAGAAACTGAACAGAAGTGCAGTCAACAGGGTCTGCTAGGTTGACAGCGCCGTCGCCTCACAGCTAGAAGATCCCAGGCGTCCTAACCGGGATGCGAACCAGGGATCCCCAAAGACATGCTGAGGTTAACTGGTGATTCTAAACTGTCTGTGGGTGTGAATGTACCAACTAAACATCCCTAGATCACCTCCAGGGGAAGCGTCCTCCATGAGACCAGCAGCAGTTCTACCTTCTGTGGAGGAAGCTCATTTTGGCTGCTGGTGATGTCATTGTTTTAATCACAGTCACAGATGCACTTAAGAACTGAAAGCTTGACCTTCTGGCTGCCTGTCCTGCTGGTGGAGCACAGACTTGACTGTCAGCGTCTTTTTTTCTGATACCGTGAATGAGACCCTGAGATGCTTGAACTCAGAGCCGACTCCAAACCCAGAGGAGCAGTTTCTGAGCTTCCAGCAGAGAATTGTGGCCTCAGACTTGGAGATCTCTACATTCATCCCAGCTGCTTCACACCCAAACCCCCCAATGCCAGCTGAAGGTCAGAACTAAACAGAAACGCATCGTCTGCAAAGATCTGAGTGTCAGTTCTAGGATCGCCACAAATCCTCTCCAGTTAACGGCTGAAGCGTTTGGATTGTTTCCTCCTTTTCTCTGGAGGTGCTTGTCGACAGGTTTCTGGTCGTTTAATCAAACACCGAATGCCTCCATACCTGACTCCTGCTGGCCCCTCCACATGCCGAAGGGTCCTTGGGTCCCAACTTCAGGCAGCACCTTGCGTGAAAGTCAGTCACATTGTAAAACACTTTGAGTACCACGGAGGTAGAAATGCGCCATGTAAGTGCAGATCATTACCATGTCTGTGCTGAACGACTGCCTCTGTAGCTTCTGCCCAGGTTTAGCAGCAGCAGTCGGGTATTTTGATGATACTGAAGCTCGCTGTGTTTGCAGGTGCTGGTGGAGCTGGTGAATGACGAGAACGTAGTGATGTTACTGGACGAGCTGAAGGGATACTGCACCGACGTCAACGTTGACACTGCACAGGCGGCAATCTCAGCCATAGGTAAACACACTGTTACCCAGCAGTATAATGTACCGTGTCCTTATTAGTGCCACTCTACAGTCCCATCTACAAGCAGGCTGTACAATGTAAGAGGTGGAGTATAGCAGCGGTCCTCAACCACCGGGCCTCAGACCGGTACTGGGCCACACAGAAAGAATAAAAACGTTTTATTTAATTTCTGGTGGAGTCCGAAGGGTGTTTTATTTTGAAAAATGACTAGATGGTCTTCCCACCACTTCCATCTGTGCTGGTTTTCGCCAGAATTAATAGAAAACAAACGTCTCTTGAGCTTCTTAGAAAAGAGGGAGAGACTCGAAAAAGTAAATACACATTTAGCAATAAAAAGTAGTTTAATTCATTTAGGAAACTTTTTTACATTAACAAATGTTGTTAAATTTAAAAAAGTTACAACATTTTTTGCACCACAGACCGCTTTCAAACAAGACAGTTTTCTACGGACCGGTCAATAAGCATGATGACTGATCCGATGAAGTGAAGCACAGTGGTGGCAGCATCATGACGTGAAGCACGGTGGTGGCAGCATCATGATGTGAAGCATGGTGGTGGCAGCATCATGGTGTGAAGCATGGTGGCGTCAGCATCATGACATGAAGCACGGTGGTGGCAGCATCATGACGTGAAGCACGGTGGTGGCAGCATCATGACGTGAAGCACGGTGGTGGCAGCATCATGACGTGAAGCACGGTGGTGGCAGCATCATGACGTGAAGCACGGTGGTGGCAGCATCATGACGTGAAGCACGGTGGTGGCAGCATCATGGCGTGAAGCACGGTGGTGGCAGCATCATGATGAAGCATGGTGGTGGCAGCATCATGACGTGAAGCACGGTGGTGGCAGCATCATGATGTGAAGCACGGTGGTGGCAGCATCATGATGTGAAGCATGGTGGTGGCGGCATCATGACGTGAAGCATGGTGGTGGCAGCATCATATGTGAAGCATGGTGGTGGCGGCATCATGACGTGAAGCATTGTGGTGGCAGCATCATGACGTGAAGCACGGTGGGGGCAGCATCATGACGTGAAGCATGGTGGTGGCAGCATCATGACGTGAAGCACGGTGGTGGCAGCATCATGATGTGAAGCATGGTGGTGGCAGCATCATGACATGAAGCACGGTGGTGGCAGCATCATATGTGAAGCATGGTGGTGGCGGCATCATGACGTGAAGCACGGTGGTGGCAGCATCATGACGTGAAGCATTGTGGTGGCAGCATCATGACGTGAAGCACGGTGGTGGCAGCATCATGGTGTGAAGCATGGTGGTGGCATTATTATGTGGGGATACTTCTTGGCAGGTGCTTGAAACCGGTCTGTGGTGCAATAAAGGTTGCAGACCGCTGCATTTAGCACACTATACTATGGGATGTTGCTGTGGTGACGTCGCCATCAATAATAATAACAGTCCAGTGGATCTGCAGTTCCTCACATGCTGTCAGTGCATGAAGACATTAGTGTTCAGTCTTGCAGCCAACAGCAGGACATTTTTCCAGCTCTGTTTGTGGCTGTAGGCGGTAAATGAACGTGGTGGAATGTGGTGCAGCTGGTTAAACATTACCAACGCTTCCAGACAGGTTTATAGATTGTATTTTTAACAAGCTCATAATAAAACACCCTCACAGTCAAATTGACCTGTATAAAAATCACATTTTGTTCATGCTAATAGGAGGGCTAGTTTAACTCCAGCTCAGGTAAGTCATGACGAGAGGCTCATCACTCCACGTGTCACTTCAGCATTATTCTCCTTTGGTTGTGATGCAAAGGTCAATATTATTCTCATCTAACCTGTTGAACAGTAACTAGAGGAAACAATGCAGCCTTTACCTTTGACAGAGTTTGGTTCCAACTCTAACCCTGATCACCTGCAAACAGCAGACCTCAGCTAGAAGTAGGAGGAACTCAGACACGTCTTTCATGAAGTGTGACGCAGTTATAATGTCATAAATCATAAATAAGGGAAAAATGAAAATCCAATTTATTTGATTATTTATATCACAAAAATGTAAAAACTCTAAAATCAGTCTGTCCATCCAGGTGTTCCTAAACACTCTGTAGACACTTTACTGCTTCCATTTTACTTGGTTTCCAAACCCACAGCCTGCAGTTCAGACAAATATTGACTTTATAACATGACTGTTGGTTGCAGCTGGATGCTAAAGGCTTCTGGTTGCTCCAAGGAGAGTAGAAAGTTCACTGTTTTACAGAATCTGCTCAGAAGAAGTTTTAAATGAGACGTGTGAATTAAGTGATTTAGTGAGAACAGCAGTCTGCAACCTTTGCTGCACCACAGACCGGTCAGTGACATGAAAACTGTCTGGCTTGAAACCGGAATCTGCCAAGAAACATCCCCACATGATGCTGCCACCACCGTGCTTCACATCATGATGCTGCCACCACCGTGCTTCACGTCATGATGCTGCCACAACCGTGCTTCACGTCATGATGCTGCCACCACCGCTGCTGCCACCACCGTCATATCATGATGCTGCCACCACCGTGCTTCATATCATGATGCTGCCACCACCGTGCTCACGTCATGATGCTGCCACCACCGTGCTTCATATCATGATGCTGCCACCACCGTGCTTCATATCATGATGCTGCCACCACCGTGCTCACGTCCTGATGCTGCCACCACCGTGCTTCATATCATGATGCTGCCACCACCGTGCTTCATATCATGATGCTGCCACCACCGTGCTTCCCATTATGATGCTGCCACCACCATGCTTCACATCATGATGCTGCCACCACCGTGCTTCACATCATGATGCTGCCACCACATCATGATGCTGCCACCACCGTGCTTCATATCATGATGCTGCCACCACCGTGCTTCACGTCATGATGCTGCCACCACCGTGCTTCACGTCATGATGCTGCCACCACCGTGCTTCACGTCATGATGCTGCCACCACCGTGCTTCACGTCATGATGCTGCCACCACCGTGCTTCACGTCATGATGCTGCCACCACCGTGCTTCACGTCATGATTCTGCCACCACTGTGCTTCACATCATGATGCTGCCACCACCGTGCTTCAACTCATCGGACTGGTCATCATGTGCGATGACCAGTCCATAGAAAATTGTCTTGCTTGAAGCCGGTCCGTGGTGCAATAAAGGCTGCAACTTTTTAAATTTGACACATTTTTTTTTAGATTTAAAAAGTATCCTAAATGAATAAAATCACTTTTTATTGCTAAATGTGTATTTACCTCTTCCAGTCTCTCCCTCTTTTCTAAAAAGCTCCAGAGACGTTTGTTTTTATTAATTTTGGTGGGAAACAAGCTCAGATGGAATCGGCAGGAAGACGATGTAGTTATTTTTCAAAATAAATCACCCTAGGGACTCTGCTGGAAATGAAATGAAATCGCTGAGTTAGAGGACTGTAGAAAGTTCAACATCCAATGATTCTCTCTGTTTTTGTTAGATGTTGTCATTTTGGACCATCTTTAAAAACAACATGCTTTTCAACCCTCCTGGTGTGTTTTTGGTTCAGAGCCTTCAGGATTGTTCTCAGGCAGGATGTGTTTGTATGATGCATTCAGTGTCCATAAGACATGCAGGTTCTAAAGCCTCATCTCCCAGTGGTGTGGAGGCGTTTGGTTTCCTGTGGCTACGGTCAGCCTGTCTCGTTATTTGTCTTGACTGGTCTGTCTGGTTTGCCTGCAGGTCGAATCGGGCGAAGCTACAGCGACCGATGTCTGGAGATCCTCACCGGACTGCTGGGCCTCAAACAGGATCACATCACGTCTGGTAGGGATCAGTCCATGCATGTCTTCATGGCTGCATCATTCTTGTATGTTCTGTTGCAGCCACTTGTCCACAGCACCTTCCTCCCTAACGACCCTCTCCCTTGGTGTCTCCCCCCTCCCTCCACGACTCCCCAGCCGTGGTGCAGACGATGCGTGACCTGGTCTGGGTTTGTCCTCAGTGCAGTGACACGGTTTGTGTGGCTCTCGAGGGCTGTGAGGAGGCGCTGCAGGACAGTCAGGTGGGAGATGCTGCTGCCACACCTGCACACACTTTGCATGTGAAAAGGCCTCAATACCTTAAATCACAGGTGTCAAACTCCGGTCCTCAGGGCTGCTATCCTGCATGTCTTAGATGGTTCTGATTCAATGATCCGCTCATCATGAAGCTCTGCAGAAGCCTGATAGCGATCCTGATCATTGGAATCAGGTGTTGGGAAACATCTAAAACATGCTGCATAGCGGCCCTCGAGGACCGGAGTTTGACACCCCCCCTTAAACCATTCACACACGTCACCTGTGAAGGTAGCAGATCCACAGAGCACTACTTTAGAGGAAAAACACCTGCAGTCAACTTGTTACCTGGTGGAGCATCATCAGCATTCCTCAGACTGGTCGGTTAAAGGCCTTCAGCATACATCAGCCTGCTTCTGTAATGAGTCACGGGCTCTTATAGGGATTCTCTGCAAGGTTTATTTTAATTCTTTTTTTATAAATTACATTTACACAACGACTACAACTCTGACAAAGACCCTGGAATAGTGAAGAACAAAAGATACAACTCAATAAGGCCTGAAGAGGAGAGTTTATTGTCACAAATACGTTTCTACAACATGGTGAGATGTTGTTTTCTTAATCTTTGATTGTAGCTCCAGATGGGGAAAATCCAGTCATTAAAAAACACTGAAGCTTTTTAGGGTTTTCTGATAGAACAACTCTTAGAAATCTGGGTGTCCTCTTGGACAGTTCCATGTCTTTTGAACATCACCCTAAACAGCTGGTTAGAAACTGTTTTAATCACTTAAGAAACATTTCAGAGCTCTGCTTGTATGAAAAGCTGAACTCGAGATGTTTATCCAGGCTTTTATCTCTCCACGTTTCACTGCAACAGTCTTTTTATTGGTTTAAACCAGTCGGCCTTAGATCGCCTCCAGACAGCACAAAACGCTGCAGCCAGACTTTTAACGAGCACAAACAGGAGATCATAGAACATCACTCCAGGTTTAGCTTCTCTTCTCTGGCTACCAGTAGATTTTAGAATTCATTTTAAAGTTTTAGTCTTAACTTTCAGAGCCCTACATGGTGAAGCTCCACAGTTCATCTCTGACCTGCTGCTACCACATATTTCTGCTCGTGCTCTGAGGTCAGCAAGTCAGAGTTTGCTGTTGGTCCCATTTTAAAACTAGAGGTGGTTTTTCAGGCAGCGGCACCAAGACTGTGGAACTCTTTGCCGCTGGCTCTAAGCTGCATCAACTCCACTGACACTTTTAAAAAGCAGCTAAAGACTTTTTTATATATAGAAGCTTTTAATTAACCTCTTTTAGTAACTTGCGTTTTTTCTCCTGCTTTATTGTGAAGGACAGGGTTGTACTGTTTTGGGTTTTTTGTATATCACTGTTTTATTTCTTTGTGTTACTGTAAAGCACTTTGTGATTTCTATCTGCGAAAGGTGCTATTTAAATAAATTTTACTTCCTTACTTATTTATCCCAGTTGGGGTCAGAGTCAGGCTCAGCCATGGTTCGGCCCCTGGAGCAGGAAGGGTTAAGGGCCTTGATCAAGGGCCCAACAATGGAGTTTTATTTCTCTGACCTTCTGATCAGTAGACCAGAGACTGAACCGTTGCTCCACCACTGTGTCTGTCCAAGTCTGGGTGTCGACCTCTAGTTGAATCAAACACCAGGGCCCGTATTCACAAACCTTCTTAGAGTCCTCTCAGAGAGCTCCTAGCTTAGCCTTAAAACTCCCAGCAAGGAATCTGAGCTTCAGATAGATTCAGGAAGGTTCTGAGAGCAACTCTGAGCAAGGAGGGTCCAGAGACTTTGATCTTAGTGAGGAGGTGTGGTTGACCCCGTCGCTAGGTGTGATCCAGTCTTCTAAAGGCTGTGATTGGTCGTTACAAGAAGGGACAAAGACAAAAGAAAAATGCGCTCAGTGCTTCTAGTAATGAACAGACAGTAAAACCAAACGATCATAGAATATGTAGCTCTATGAAACCTGGACTGTACTAAGAAATGTGTAATGGTGACATTAATTTGATGTCATGATGATGAAACTCGGCAAAATTAAATTAGTTATGACACAGCTTCAAATGTTTAAACGTGCCTCATTAACATGCCGATTATATTGATGTGTTTATTGTTATGTTTACTGTCCATGATGGTCATTTACTACTTCATGTGTTTGATATTAATGGTGACTCAGACTCAGCTGTCAGCAGGTCCTGTGGTTGATGTGAGAAGCTCTGGTAGAGCTGCAATCCCAAGGAGAGGAGATTGAAATTAATAAATTGCACAACGATACGAGGCTGTGAAAGACTGTACTGGTCTGACTGGTCTGACTGGTCTGACTGGTCTGACTGGTCTGACTGGTCTGACTGGTCTCTCTGCTGACAGATGGTTGTCACAGACCCAAGTCATCACTGCTACATTTTACCTGTGTGCAGGTAAAATGTAGCAGTGATGACTTTCATGTCAGGACTTATTACGTTACTGCGCTGGGTGGGACAGTAAACTCATCCCTGATGACGTAAACCACAAACATCATCCCTGCACCACTGAGCCGTAGCGTGTTATTAAATCACTGTCATTTAACGTACAGAGAATATCTCTTCTTCCTCTCCGTCTTTCCACCATCTTGTCTGTTTAAGAAACTCTGAGGCTTCTTAAAAGTCCTCCTCCCTCCTCCTAACAGTTTCTCACCCTCTTAAGGCCTGAGACGCTTTGTGAATAACTTTTATCCTACCAAGGAAACATCCTTAGAAAAATCTTAGAATTTGAGAAATTCTAAGATTTTTCTTAGAATGACGTCACTAAGAGCTGCTTTCAGCCTCAGGATACTTTGTGAATATGCCCCCTGGTCTCCTCCCTGCTTCCTGTCTTTCCAGCGGCTCCACTTGATGGAGTTTTTTTAATGTGACCAAGCAGTTGTCATGGAAATGTCCTACAAAACCTGTCCTGTTGTTTCCTCCTCTGACTGGTTTTTAAGGTGACAACATGCCTCTACATGCCGCTGCTCTTCTGTTTCTCTATTCCTGCTCTACCGGCTCGGTACAGCCACATGTTTGTTATTACTTTATTACGAAATGGCTGCAATAAAACCTCCAGTGATGACTAGTAAACCACGCAGTGCTAGCTGTGAATTAGGAAGCTGCTTTCCAGGAAACTAAACATCCCACATTCTTCCCTCCACCGCCGCCGGGCCTCTATTTGTGTATGTAAACACAGCTTTGCATTGGGTTTGCCAGCAGTCAGAGAGAAACCACACTGAAGGACGTCTTTAAACACACCTGAGTCTAAAGTTACTGAATCACAGTTTGAAGTCCACCATATACATGAAATATAGTCGTAAAAATGTAATGATTGACTCCGTTGCATCAGTGTGGAGGAGTACAAGCAGCTTTACCAAGAGATAGAGGAGAAGCTGGCAGTTTGTTTGTCTACAGCAGGTTACTAGAAGATAACATGAGTCGTCCTGCTGATGTCAGTAGTTCTGCCTGTGAACGCTTCTCTTAAAACTTTATTTACCCTTTGTGCTGATGGAGCTGTTAGTGCTACAACATGAAGGATCATCCAGTTTATTTCAGCTCGGTGTGTTTCTCACTGTTGAGGCCAAATCTGCAGTGTAGAGAGTTCATTAGGCCTTTTGATGCTGCTCCTGGGACGTTGTTTCACTCTTCCAGAAGGACTCGGTGAAGCTGACAGACGTTTTAGGGGACAGAATCTTGTTGTCGGACATCCAGAGCGTCATGTAGCGGAGGGTCTGTTGAGCTGTAAGCATTTCTTAGACGACACATGGTGGACTTATAGACATTTAACTGCCTTGCTGCAGCCCAAACTGAGCTTTTCCTGTGGGGCTTGGTGAAGCTGACAGACCTTTTAGGGGACAGAATCTTGTTGTCGGACATCCTCATGGAGCTGCTTCCTTACGTTGTGTGTTGTAATGCAGACATTGAATTCGTGAACACAGAAAATGAGATTGTCCAAAGCTCAAGGCGAGTAAATTAAACTGGAATCTCTCCCTGCAGGTGCTTCACTAACGTTGGTCTGAGCAGAAGACGACTTAACTGTCCTACTTTCCTGATATAAAACCACTCTAGTGTTTACATTCTCCATAAACTTCCCCTGAAAGCCAAACATCCCTGACTCTTTGTTAGTGTGTGTTGTGTTTTCCCTGATCCTGCTCTGAGTAGCCTGAAGTGGCCTCTACTGGCTCCTGGAGGATCCACTGTTGTGCCAGTTGGGGTCAAGCTTTGATTTGCATTCATTTACATCCAGCAGTTAGAGACCTGAGCCTCCCGCTAACTCTGCTCGTCCTCCTTCAGGGCAGGCAGGCCTTGCTGTGGCTGCTGGGCGTGTACGGGGAGCGGGTGTCCAGCGCCCCCTACACCCTGGAGGGCTTCATCGATGCAGTGAGGAGCGAGGCGTCTCTGGGGGTCAGGATGGAGCTGCTGACGGCCACCATGAGGCTGTTCGTGTGTCGGCCGGCTGAGACGCAGGACATGCTGGGAAGGCTGCTGCACTACTGCATAGGTGGGTGTTGTTTATCGGAGAGACGACGACGTGAAGAGACGACATTAACTCTGTTGTGTTTTCTAGAGGAGGAGACCGACATGTGCGTCCGCGACCAGGCGCTTCTCTACTACCGACTGTTGCATTGTGGGATAGAGGAGACACGAAAGGTCCTTCACGGTCGGAGGTCGGACCCTTCCTTGGGGGTTTTGATTGGGCGGCCCGCTGAGCCCATCAGCCAATGGGCACGCAGCTTTAACACGCTGGAGCCTCTGAGGCTGGGCACCGTGGAGACGGAGGCGGCCAGCAGGGGGAGCCCAGAACACACCGGCTCTGACCCAAAGCCCAACACCGACCTGTCCGACTCGCTGACCTGTAGCCACCTGGAGAAGGTTCGTTCAGGTGAGTGAGGATTAAGGAGGGTTTGGTTCCTTCCCATCGTCGCTGACTCCTGCTCATGGAGAATCCAAGGGCAGCTCTGGATCGTTGGGTTCTCTGTTGTTTAAATTCATAAGGTCTCTTCTGTACTATGCAAAGGGCCATCAGCTGACTTATGTTGTGAACTGAACTGACATTAGAATCTTTCTATGGTGTGTTTAGTCAGTAACAAGCCATTAGAGGTTCCATATTGAGCCCGTTCAGCTCATTAATGAACGTCTCGCGTATCCCTGTAAAGCATCTTTAGATTTTTCAGCTCCAAGTACTAAACAGAAAAATTCCCAGCACAGCCAGTTTCTTTAACCCAGCCGACGTCGCAGTTATAAAATCAGTGCTTGAATGTTGCAGAGCATCAGCTTGGAGCTCGCTTTGAAGTGACTGCTGGTTAGAACGTAGTCGTGAACTCAGTCTGGTCTAAAACATTAAACATGTAAATGAGTCCAGCTTTATTGGGAAGTCGGCTGTGTTGAAATGCAGCACATGTGAGCACAGAGAGCAGGAGAGAAGTAAATGCCGTCTGAGCTTAGGGCACTCATCCAGCCTCATATCTTCACTGTCAGGACTCCTGGTCAGGTTCACACCAAACATGCTGGACTCATTGATCTTCATCTGACCAGTCAGTGTTCTCCAGCATCCATCAGGCTTCTCTTCATCTTCTTTTGATCAGTTTTGTGATAAAAAAAACAACCAAGAGTTATTTTCTTGTCACCATCCATAGATGCTGACGTGATGCAGTGTTTTCTTCACACTATGTGAGCAGCAACAGAACCTCTTATTACCACTGATAACTTCTAAAACACCTGCTTAAGTCAAAGTAGTTCACTGTCTGTTGTGTCATGTAGGAGGACGACCACTGCAGCTCTGATGAGTGGAACCGTCCCTCCTTCTAGACCTCCTGATTGCTGCTCACACTGGGCTTCACTGATCTCTATGTGGCCACCAGTCGTCCTCTGTCCATGTTTTCAGTTTCTTAAGCAGGTCTTTTTCCATGTGGAGCCATGATGCAGACATAGATGGACTCAGCCCACAGGTCCAAAATAGAGAACTGGTTCCTGTGTTTTCAGTGTGGTCTGTCTAAAGCAGTGGTTCCCAACTGGTGGGTCGGGACCTAAAAGTGGGTCGCGAAGCCATTTTTAGAGGGTCGCAGAAGCAAAAAGTAGTGGTATAAAGTCTTTTATTTTAAAGGACATGTTTCTTATGACACAGTTTGCTTTCAGTAGCAGGATATTTAGTGGTGGTGACACCAGTAGTTGTCCACTATTAACCTCTAGATTTGTCTCTGCCAGCTTATTGGAGAAATTTAAGCTAAAACGTCCCAAAAATGAATGAAAATGTGCTCAGAATCTGTCAAAATGGGACAAAATATGCCCAAAACTTGGCAAAAATGTCCAAATATACCAAAATTAACAAAAAAATAAGCCAAAATTTTCCTAAATTGTGTCAAAATGCGTTGAGACTCCACCCAAATAAACCTTAATTTGTTAACAGGAACAGCAAACTTCAACAATTTGGGTCGCGACTGTTATTAATAGAGACATATTGGATCCTGAGGCTGGACCAGTTGAGAACCACTGGTCTAAAGTGTTTGATTTTTCATAAGGAGAAAGACGTATCAGCTTAGTAGTAATGCAGGTGTTGAGGGGTCGGATTACTTCTGTTTACTTAAATTTTAATGTCCTGAGACAGAATTTTACCTCGAGCTGTTATCCTCGTGGTTTCAATTGTACGCTGTGATTTATAAGTGAGTCTAAGTGAACCAGCTGTGGTTAGTTTTACTGCAGCCGTCCATGAATACAGAGCGGTGCATCGTCTGCATATGGTCTCATAATGGGTCCACATGATGTTCACTGGATTTCACGATTGAAACCACGAGGGTAGCCGTGATCTGGATGACGGAGAACCTCCACAGACGTGTTGCCTCGTACTTTGAGCTGCGTTGTGATGCAGCTCATCATACATATGTACTGCGTGTAAACACTTTGTGCTGCAAACAAACGGTCAAACAGGTGTCTGGAGTCGCATGTTGACGCATAATTAAACCTGCAGAAACCAGATGAGTTTGTTTAACAGTGAATTTCTGCATTCTGAGGAGGCGTCTGCTGGTCTTTCTTGTTTTATAACCGACTTTTTTTGGCCTGCAGTGTCGCCGCGGGAACAAAATGTCTCGGCCTAATGGAATGATGTGTGGCCAGCAGTAGAGGAGTGGCGGCTGCAGAACCAGTAAAGTCTTGTGTTCAAGCCAAAAGGGGTTTTACCTTAATTGGAGCTGAGCATTTTGGACGGTACCACCTCTTCCCTCGACGTGCAGAATAAAGTATTCTGAGCCTGTCTTCTGATTGAAGTCAGGTGATTCATGTTTGCTCTGTGGCTTCCTCATGAGGAACACTGAGTTGATTGGCTTAGAAAGGTCGACACCTACGAACGCACGTCTGTAGTTCAGTCAGATCAGGAGCTGGTCCAGTGAAATGCTTCTGTAATCACGTTACATCAAGGTTCAGACATGGGAAAGGATAAAGAGCCGCTGTGAAAGCTCTGAAGGGGAGCTGCATCCCTCGTCTGGACAAACAGGTCCTCATGCTTCAGGCTTCATACTGCAGTTGAGCTATTTTGCTCAGAGACTGAGGAATCTTTGGGCTGTGGAGGTTTGGGTCCAGTTCTGGGAATGCAGGCCCATTTTTAATCTCTTCCTCTGGCACTCGTCCTAACTCCCTTCCTCCCTCCACCATTCACCTCCCTCCTGCTGCTGCTGCATCCTTTTCTCCCCTCCCCTCTCTCTTCACTACATCCTCCCTCCTCTTTGTCCTCTCCACGCTCAGGCGGCGACGGTCGGCGTTCGGACTCTGATGTTCTGGCTTCCACCGGCGTCTCCGCCCCCCTCAGCCTGTCCCTCTCCCCGGCCCTCAGCCCGGAGGAGTTTGAGCGTCTGTGGCTGCAGGGACAGACTCTGCATGCTGAACAAGGTAATGACACGGAGAAAGGTTCCACTGTAAACAACACGTCCCAGAGATCTGCCTTACTGGGAGCAAGAAGTGTGGCTGTTTAAAGAAGATGACATGAGGCCTCTGCTAGTGGAGGGCTCTCACTCCAGTATTCAAATAAGAACATGAGGTACTTATTGTTGTACCTTGAAGAATGAATTGTAATTCATTTTTATACAGTTAAAATGCAACTTCAGGTAAACACTCAGACCCCTTCACTCTTTGCACTCTTTATAATTATGTGTGCTTCTTATTTTCTAAGTAAGTAAGTAAACCCTCAGTCTGTCGGTGTTTGGTAAAAGGGAGTCTTATTCATGACCAACATCATTTTGCTAGATTTTATTAGACAGCAGGACGCCGTTGGAGTCGAGGTGTTCCTTGTTTCATGAAGTTGTAGCTGACATTTCTGCTGACATTTCAAAGCCTTTGTTGTGACCCTGCTTCTTGTTTTGTTGTGACAAGGCGCCGAGGAAAAGGCCGAGGATTTTGTGTTGGCGGAGGAATGCGTCCGTTGCCCGACGATACCTCGCTGTTCCCCTCAGAGCCTCCAGGCGGCCATGCAGCTGGTCAACATCCAGACGCTGGCCTTCACTCCGCCGCAGACGCTGCCCTGGAGGGTCTACCTGTACACGCACACCTGCTCTGCCGACTCCCCCCACAGCTCGCTGATACTGGGGGAGCTGCTGTACACCGGAGAGGAGCCTCAGAGGGCAGAAGTAAACAAAGCCACGGCCGAGGGAGGAGTCGGTGTGGACGAAGGCGAAGGCGAAGGCGAGGCGACAGCTGACGGACAGGAGGCAGTGAAAGTGACTCTGAGGCAGCAGCCGAGAGATGATGAAGCTCTGAAGGGCTTCCTCTCCATCCTCACCACTGTGCTGCAGACGCTGTCCTCAGAGAGAGCCTGAATGTACACGTTGCTACACACCACCCCCCGATCCAATCAATAGATTATCAATAAATATCTGCAAACACCAAATCTCAATCTGAAACTGTTTTCCTAAATAAAACACCTTTAGTGGTACTCTTTGTTACTATAGCGACCAGAGGAGGCGGTTCCACAGCCAGAGAGCATTATGGGGGTTGAGCTTGTTAAAGGGGCACCATGAGAAAGCTTTCCAGAACATTTAATGACCTCCAACCAGTGCAGCTCTACTAAATCCAGCTCAGACAGGGGTGGGCAGTCCTGGTCCTCGAGGGCCTCTATCCAGCATGTTCTAGATGTTTCCCTGATTCAATGATCAGGATGGTTATCAGGCTTCTGCAGAGCTGATGATGAGCTGATCGTTTGAATCAGGTGTGCTGGAAGAAGGAAACATCTAAAACATGCTGGATAGGGGCCCTCGAGGACCAGGATTGGACCCCCCTGAGTTAGGATGAACCAGACCAGCGTTTCTGTAACACGTGACCTCATCAGCGCATGTTGATGACGGAGTATCTGAGGTAACTACCTGGACCTTCAGGGTTTGTGGGTAAACTGCTTCGTCATCTCTGTGTTATTAGTCGGTCAGTTACTGATTGACAGCCCTGCAGGTATCAACAGAATGTCTCACAGGTACGACGCCTGTGTGTGTGAAGGTGGACGTCAACAGAGGATCATTTATCAGCCAGTCAGCCCCGGATCAACATGTAAGTGTAAAATAGAACAAAACAAAGACTGTCCTCCTGAAACGTTATCAGTTAAAACCACATGACAGAGTAAACACAGACAGCCGGCAGCACATGGGAGGACAACTGCTGCCTTTTGTTTAAGGTAAAATGTGAGTTACTGTGGGAGCTTTAATGCTGTTCAGAGCCTCGTCACTTGAGGCTGTGTTTGTCCTGATGGTGGCGCTGCAGCATGAAAGCAGCATTATTCATGTGGGCACTGAGAGGTGATGACAAACTAGACGGTGTCTCATTGACCCGTCATGATGTGATGAGTTACTTAATGTGTGATAACAGGAAATAAAGCACGAGTTAAATGGATTAAATACTTGGACTGCATGTCTCCGACCACGTGGAGGAGTCAGGATGTGTGTCGTCGCAGGCTGCAGCTCTAACGCCCTGCAGCTGCTGGATCTCTGAGTCCTGATGACACACCTGCTCTTTATGAAGCCTCCCTCCAACCTTTGGCCTCGCCCATTCGGCTGAAGCAAACACAAGGCTGGAGCTCTGCTTGTTCCACTCCGCTCTCAATCCTCTCCGCCGGCTGCTGCTGCTGTGATTGTTTATTGGCTCCAGCAGAAGCTACTCAACTATTCCAGGTAATTAAAATCAGAGCTGCTCTTTGGTGACTGGTGTGTCGGCAGTAGTTAGATATAATGCAGCACTGGGCAGGCTGACGGGCCGGCGGCTGTTTAAGGCCTGTTTGGCTGCAGTAATGTGATAGATGATGGATCCACATGTCAGCTGATGGATCTACGTGTCCAGTCAGTCTTTGTGCTGCTTGGGATGTTTGTTCTGTTTGACCCAATGAAGCATCAGCCCTGTCAGATTTAGAGGAAACAGAACTTTCAGGATCTGTCAGGAGGAGTCTGGACGATGACAAAACATCAGACTGCAGGGACTGTTTCTGTAAAGTCGGTGTGTTCTGTTGTGTTTATGATCCGCTCTCTGAAGGGTTGTAGTTGGATTGGAACGGCTCTTTATTGTCACTGTGTGAAAAGAAACTGGAGGAGCATCTCTCCCTTAGTGCAATTAGAAAAAGCAACAGAATACTAAATAAATATGACGGATTAACACTAGTAACTGAAGAGAAACGGTCCACATGTGTACTCAGACCTGCTGCACCGACCCACGTTTAATAAGGGTGACACTTGGCCCAGTTGTCCAGAAGTATCCGAGGGCGTCCTTTGAGTTCAGGACGCCGACAGGTAGAAGCCGGTTTGTCCAGCTCACAGTGCTCCTGGAGGAGGTTGAAGAGACTCCATCCAGGGTGGAGGAGGTCAGACAGGATCTTCTTGTCCTGCTGAGACCTCGACAGCGTCATCCAGGGAGGGCAGCCGGTTACTTCCTGTGCTGATCTGATCACCTCCTGCAGGCCTCTTCTGTCTCCAGCCTCGTACTAGTCTGGGATGCAGGTTGTTGGTTCGTGTTGTTTAAACGCTGAATCTGGGTGGAGCGATGAAGTTTATCACATGAAGAAGGCCTTAAATACTCCACCTGACTGAAGCCCAGTCAGACGTGAACAGAGTGACGTCTAAAAGTGATGTCAGGACTCAACGACGAAGAAGAGAAGAACAGTGTTAATGAGTTGAAACAACCTCTAATGAAGTCCTGTTTAACGAACCTCACTGAGTCAGAGGAATCAGGATGAACCGTTCTAACTGGAGCTGTTGGGTCGTGTTGAGGAGACGGTTATCAGACCAGTTCAGTGTAATCCAGTCACCCCAACTCAGACTGGGATGTAGATCAACTGATGTAGGAATTTAAGACAAGACAGGAAGTAGAACCAACATTCTTCTTCTTATTATTATTATTATGTAAAGGTCACATAATATATATGTATAATTAAATATTTTTAGATAAGATAAAATTATAAATATGTATAAAAGTAGAAATAAATAATAGAAATAACAGTAAAACACATGTTGAGCTCTTTTATTTTTCTTAATCTTCTCAGGACACTTAAACTAACCTTTAAACAGCCTCTGGTTGGAATCAAAGTGTTTGATCAGTTAATAAACAGCAGACACGTACCGGAAGTTGTTCCAGACGTCACTTTAAATAGATCAATATGTTTTATGTGTATCATAATAATATATGATCAGAACCAGGCTGCTTCCATGTTCCGTCAAAACCCCGGTTTTCAAAATAAAAGCCCTCCTCTCCGGAGCCGGTGCCTCCCGGTCGGTCAGGTGTTCTGAGCTCCGGAGGCTCTTCTCCGGTCCTCCGCCGCAGCAGGGTGTGGGTCGGGCCGCGGAGCAGAGGAGAACCGGCTGAAGGAGGTGAGTGGACGCTGCTCGGTGACATGACGGCCGTTTACCGGCTCTCCCCGGTACTCGGAGGCTTTAACGGCGGGTTGAGGGAAGTTTGACTCTGTTCTCTCCGAGCTACCGGGTCCGGTCTGCGGCTCAGACGACGTCGCGTTGGGGAGTAAAGTCGGTGCGAACCGGGCAGCAGCTGGACGGAGAACTTCACCGGTGGTTTACTGGGTTTACTGGGTTTACCGGCTCCTAACGGTCCGGTGGTTGGTCCGTTAACGGTCGGTGCGGGTTTCGTTCGGTCAGACAGAGGAAAGCCGTGACCGGGCCGGTTCTAGAGGACAGACTAATTATAGAGGAGCGGCTCGGAGCTAAACTTAGACCCGGGTTGGACCGTCCGGCTCCACCTGTTGGACCCGACAGACCGGAGCCGTGAGACCAGGTCGGACCGGAACCACAGGACCCAGGTCAGCATGTGGATCAGATGTGATCCAGGAGGACCAAAGAGTAGAACCAGGTCGAGGGATGAGACTGGAGCAAGAAGAGCTCATAAAACACCTGGAGGGTCTGAACTCAGTGAGAGCTCATTGATTAATTATTAATTATTAATTATTGATTAATCCTCCTTTTTATTTCCTCCTGTCTCATTTTTATTCGCTGTGCTTCATTTTTCTCTGAACCTTTATGGAAACAGACCAGTGAAAGAATGAAACACCATCTCCCATCCAGTCTGTTGGCCTGGAACACCGTGGATTATATTTAACAAGAGAAAATGAACATTGAATTTCTTTATTTAAAAAAAACTGTAAGAAACTCTGATCTACAGGTGCAGTATTTTTCCAAGCTGTTAGCAAAATTAAAAAACAAACACTGCCTGCAGTTCAGCTGAGAAGCACCAAATTTTAGTTTTGTTTTTTACAGAATTACCG
Organism: Dascyllus trimaculatus; assembly: GCA_024666655.1. Classification (NCBI taxonomy): domain Eukaryota; kingdom Metazoa; phylum Chordata; class Actinopteri; family Pomacentridae; genus Dascyllus; species Dascyllus trimaculatus. The sequence continues at coordinate 36,326,219 of CM045452.1, read as the reverse complement.
TAAAATAAAAGGTTTATTTTTGATGGATTTTTTAAAGTCAGACATAAGAATTATAAAGAGTTTGTTGAAATATCACAGTTTTAAGCTCAGATTTGGTTCCCAATCAGACGAGTAGTTCAGGGACCGTCGGAGAGCTGAACGTCTGATGACTCCTTCTGTTTTAACTGTTTGGAGCTTTGTGAAAACACTGCCTGCAGTTCAGTCAATACCCCCTTCTCCACTGAGCTGGTTCCAGGTCTAGTCCAGACCCAGAGCCTGACTTAGCTCCACTTCTTTGTGTTTCCACCACCTAAGCACCGACTCCAGGTTCTATAAACTGGAGCTCAGCAAGCACCAACTCTTTGCTGGTCCAGAGCTAAGCACCGAGTACGTCAGGGGCTGGGGGCGGGGTTATGGTGACCAACCATCAACGGTGGAAAGGGACACACAAGCGCTAATTAGTGTCCTTGTTCTCCAGGACGTCCCTGGTCCCATCACACATGTATTGGAATGACTCCCGGGACACACGGAAGTTTACCACAAACTGTTGACCTGAAATCCGCTACAGTTGTGTCCCACCAGTAGCGTGATCACGGATGTGTCCAGGCAACAGGAGGACCTCCGCCTCACAATCAGCCTTAAGACCATCTATAGAGATAAACATAGATATTATCATCAACTTACTGCGTTTGTTTAACTGCTATGTAATGGATGCTAGCGTAGTGGTTTTATGGTGACCCAATGGCTCCAACTGGGCTCCAAACAGGTTCTTAGGAGGAACCAGATTAGAACCAACTAAGAACCAGAACTAGGACCTGGTTCTTCTTGGTGGTAAAGGGGTAAAAAAAAGTCCCTGAAGTCTTGCCATCACCGTTGTTCGTACCTGAGTTGAGCCTGATCAGGACGAGGAGCTTAGAATTTAATTTTTTACAGAATCTAGTCAGAACCAACTATTTATTTTCCGCTATATCTTTTTTTAAAATGAGACCTGTGGAATAAAGTGCTTTTGATGAAATATCCAGACTTTAAGTTGAGATTGGGTTAACACCTGGTCACTCATGATCAGTTCAAGGACCGTTGGAAACCTGACGCCTCCTCCTGTTTTTACAGCCTCTTGCTCTGATAGATGGGGTCATATTGTTGACTCACTTCTTTAAACAAACATTTATGGTCTCTGTAGTCATGTGGGGACAATAAATACTCGTCTGTCGTTTGTTGTTACAGCTTCATAGATGTAAGAGGAAGTAATGGTAGCTAACATGCTAACACATTTGTGTATATGACTATTCGTCTACTGATTTGACCCCTCAGGCTGACCACATACTTCCTGAACATTTTTTTATTGTGTCGCATTGCGGTTCGTTTTCACTGCAGTAATAAACCCTCCACCTCTACGGAAACACAACAAGCAGCCGTGAGAACAAGGTGGAGTTTCTTGACAACACTGCTGACTCTAGAATAGACGTCCTCGTGGTTTCAATCGTAGCATCTGGACTTGCTTGAGTTCTTCGATAAACTCAACCAAGTCCAGATGTTATGATTTATAAGTGAACCAGCTGTGGTTAGTTAACCTACAGAGCGGTGCATCGTCTGCATACGGTCTCATAGTGGTTATGAAACTCAGAACGTCTCATCATGGTGAAACCAAGACTTTCTCTTGGTTTCACAGGAGAAAGTCTCTTCCAGGCTACCTTGGAGAAAACACCAGTGGAGGATCTCAGAGAACTGATGAAGCCTCTTGGTTGAGAAGTGGTACATCTTCGAGAAACTAAAACAAGCTTCTTGAGGTCTTTCAGGAGGAGTCTGAAGTCTCTCAGAAGACTTTCAAGGTCTTTCAGAAGGTTTATGAGATCTTTTAGGAGTCTGAGGTCTTTCAGTAGTTTTTCAAGGTCTTTAGGAAGATTTATAGAAGTCTTTCATGAGGTTCTTGAGGTCTTAAGGGAGGTTTTTGAAGTCTTAAAATAGGTTTTTAAGATCTTTGAGGTGGCTGATGACTTTATTGAATTATTCAAGACATTCAAGGAGATATTTGAGGTTTTGAAGTCTTCAAGGAGGTTTCCGAGATATTTAAGGACATCTTCGAGATGAGGTTCTCGGCTTGAAGCCTCTTGGACCAGAGGTGAAACGTCTTCGAGGAACTCCACCAAGCTTCTTGAGGTCTTTTAGCAGGAGTCTGAAGTCTCGCTGAAGATTTTCAAGGCCTTGCAGGGGGTTTGTGAGATCTTTCTGGGGGTTTTCAAGGAGTTTGAGGTCTTTCTGAATGTATTCAAGGTCTTTCAGTAGTTTTCAAGGACCAGAGGTGAAATGTCTTCGAGGAACTCAACTAACCTTCTTGAGGTCTTTCAGTAGGAGTTTGAAGTTCCTCAGCAGACTTTCGAGATCTTTCAGGGGGTTTTCAAGGAGTCTGAGGTCTTTCAGAAGGTATTCAAGGTCTTTCAGTAGGTTTTCAAAGTCTTTAAGAAGAATTTAGAAGTCTTTCAGGAGGTTCTTGAGGTCTTAAGGGAGGTTTTTGACATCTTTAAATAGGTTTTTAAGGTCTTTAAGGAAGTTGTTGATGACTTCAGTGGATTATTCAAGACATTCAAGGAGATATTTGAGGTTTTGAGGTCTTCAAGGAGGTTTTTGAGATATTTAAGGACATCTTTGAGATGAGTTTCTCAGCTTGAAGCCTCTTGGACGACAGGTGAAACATCTTCAAAGAACTCAATCTAGTCCAGATGCTACTTTGAAGCTACGAGGACGACCAAGACCCAGACGACTGAGAACCTTCACAGACACGACTCTAGAGTAGATATTCAACTATTTACATTTTTAATTTGCGTCCTACCGCCTGGAGTTCAGCTGAAAACTACTTGAATGTTTGACTTGAGCTCCCAGTTGCACCAAAGATATCAGAGTCGTCTTTGATGATGTTGAAATAGGATGTTGGAGAAGTTCAGTAAAGATGAAGGTTAGACTCTAACAACTTCTGTCCTTATAGCCTTTGGTCCTGTGAAATATGGTGATGTTGGTGATTTATTTTTTATTTTTATGGCTAAATTGAGCCAAATTCTCCAAGTGATCAGGTGCAGCAGACACACAGGAGAACTACATGCCGACTCTGAACATCTCTGGTTGTATTAAATCTGAACGTCTCCAGCCGTCGACTCACTGAACTGTTCGTTGGGTGTTTTTCACGGCGACGGTCCGAGGCTCCTGAAACATTCATTAACTGAGGGCTGAATTATTCACAGCTGCTGACTGAGTTACTCGGCGGCGACTCGGTGACCGACTGACGGGTTTGTGTTTGACAGGAAATGCGTCTGCTGTTCAAGAAGAGGACGGTGGTTGTGGCAGCGCTGCTCCTAGTGGGGGGACTTTACCTCAGCAACCAGTCCAGCTTCCTCATGGAGGTGAGGACCAACACACACACACACACACACAGTAACACACACACACAGTAACACACACACAGTAACACACACACAGTAACACACACACAGTAACACACACACAGTAACACACAGTAACACACACATACACACACACACAGTAACACACACACACACACACACACACAGTAACACACACACAGTAACACACACACACACACAGTAACACACAGTAACACACACATACACATAACACACACACAGTAACACACACATACACATAACACACACACAGTAACACACACACAGTAACACACACACAGTAACACACACAGTAACACACAGTAACACACACATACACATAACACACACACAGTAACACACACATACACATAACACACACACAGTAACACACACACACACACAGTAACACACACACACAGTAACACACAGTAACACACACACACACAGTAACACACACACAGTAACACACACATACACATAACACACACACAGTAACACACACACACACACAGTAACACACACACAGTAACACACAGTAACACACACACATACACATAACACACACACAGTAACACACACACACACACAGTAACACACACACAGTAACACACACACACACACACACACAAATAACTCACACAGAGACACACTCAACTAACACACACATACACATAACACACACACAGTAACACACACACACACAGTAACACACACACACACACACACACACACACACACACACACACACACACAAAGGTAACACACACACACAGTAACACACATACAGATAACGCACACAGAGACACACTCAACTAACACGCACACACATACAAATAAAACACACACAGTAACACACACACACACACACACACAGTAACACACACACACACACACACACACACAGTAACCAGTAACACACACACAGTAACACACACACACATACACACAGTAACACACACACAGTAACACACACACACACACACATACAGTAACACACACACACACACACACACACACAGTAACACACACACAATAACACACACACACATACACACAGTAACACACACACAGTAACACACACACACACATACACATAACACACACACACAGTAACACACACACATACACATAACACACACACACACATAACACACACACAGTAACACACACACATAGACATAACACACATACAGACACACAGATAACACACAGACACACACACACAAAGGTAACACACACACACACAGTAACACACATACAGATAACGCACACAGAGACACACTCAAGTAACACACACACACACACACACAGGTAACGCACACGGTAAAACACACATGCACTCACACAGAGACACACACAGATAATACACACACACGTAACACACACAGATACGCACGCACACACACACACAGGTAACACACATATAGTTAACACACACACACCCACAAGTGACACACAAACACACACAAAAGTAATACGCACACACACACACACGAGACGCCTCACTTTATTTTCACTGCTTACAGGAAACAGACACACACAAAGTAACACACACGGTAAAACACACACAAAGGTAATACACACACACATAGACTCACACAATAACACACACACAGACTCGCGCGCGCAAACACACACACACGAGACGCCTCACTTTATTTTCACTGCTTACAGGAAACAAACACCCACACACACACATAGACACACACACACACACAGTAACACACACATGGTAAAACACACAAAGGTAATACACAGTAACACACATACGAAAGTAATACACACACACACAGGTAAAACACAAACACACACACGAGACACCTCACTTTATTTTCACTACTTACAGGAAACAGACACAAACACACACATAGACTCACACAGACACACACAGACACACACACACACACACATAGACTCACACACACACCAGGTAACACACACACACACACACAGACACACACACACACACACACACCAGGTAACACACACACACCAGGTAACACACACGTGAGACGCCTCACTTCGTTCCGCTGCTTACAGGAAACAGACCCTCACCAGTTCCAACATACGTGACGCTGCAGCTCAAACCAGCTGACCTGTTCTCTCTGAGGCTCGTCACACCTGGAGTCACACCTGGAGTCACACCTGGAGTCACACCTGGAGTCACATGGTTGTGTTTGTCTTCCAGGGCCTGTCCAGGTCACCTGCAGCGCCCCAGGAGCTCACCTGGCAGGGGGAGCTGCTGGTCAGTAGGGAGTCCTGGGTGGACCGGGGCCAGTACCTGCCTTTGAACGTGTCCTACCAGCTGCTGGCCGGAGCCCCGACCCCTCAGCAGAGTGAGTCTTCATCCAGAGAGGAGGGACCACGATCTGGGAAGGTCCTGGTCCTCCAGGTCATGGTGGTCCTCCTGGTTCCAGCCGTAGCTTCTGGACCCGCTTGAGGTTCTCGAAGACGTTCCACCGGCCATCCAAGAGGCTTGAGGTGGAACATCTTCGAGGACCTCAAGCAAGGTTCTTGAGGTCTTCCAGGAGGAGTTTGAAGTCTCTCAGAAGACTTTCAAGGTCTTTCAGGAGGTTTTTGAGATCTTTCAGGTGGTTTTCAATGAGTTTGACGTCTTTCAGTAGGTCTTCAAGGTCTTTAGGAAGATTTTAGAAGTCTTTCAGGAGGTTCTTGAGGTCTAAAGGGAGGTTTTTGAAGCCTTTAAGTAGGTTTTAAGGTCTTTAAGGATGTTCTTGATGATTTCACTGAATTATTCAAGATATTCAAGGAGATATTTGAGGGTTTGAGGTCTTTAAGGAGGTTTCTGAGATCTTTCAGGGGGTTTTCAAGGAGTTCGAGGTCTTTCAGTAGGTCTTCAAGGTCTTTAGGAGGATTTTTAGAAGTCTGTCAGGAGGTTCTTGAGGTCTAAAGGGAGGTTTTGTGATATTTAAGGACATCTTCAAGACCAAACCTCTTGGTTGAGAGGTGAAACATCTTTGAGAAACTGCAGCAAGCTTTTTGAGGTCTTTCATTAGGAGTTTGAAGTCTCACAGAAGATTTTCAAGGTCTTTCAGGCGGTTTATGAGATCTTTCAGGGGGTTTTCAAGGAGTTTGAGGTATTTCAGAAGGTCTTCAAGGTCTTTAAGTAGGTTTTCAAGGTCATTAGGAAGATTTTAGAAGTCTTTCAGGAGGTTCTTGAGGTCTTAAGGGAGGTTTTTGAAGTCTTTAAATAGGTTTCTAAGATCTTAAGGAGGTTGTTGATGACTTCAATTAATTATTGAAGGAAATATTTAAGGTTTTGAGGTCTTCAAGGAGGTTTTTGAGATATTTAAGGACATCTTTGAGACCAAACCTCTTGGTTGAGAGGTGAAACATCTTTGAGAAATGCCAGCAAGCTTCTTGAGGTCTTTCAGGAGGAGTTCGAAGTCTCACAGAAGATTTTCAAGGTCTTTCAGGCGGTTTATGAGATCTTTCTGGTGGTTTTCAAGGTTTTCAAGGTCTTTAGGAAGATTTTTAGCAGTCTATCATGAGGTTCTTGAAGTCTTAAGGGAGGTTTTTGAAGTCTTAAGTAGGTTTTTAAGATCTTTAAGGAGGTTGTTGATGACTTCTATGAATTATTCAAGACATTCAAGGAGATATTTGAGGGTTTGAAGTCTTCAAGATACCAGATAACTAATTAGAATGCTCTGAACAGTGACAGTTTTTAAATGACCTTAATAAAAGCGTTCTCATGTTCCAGGGTATTTATCTATCGGGATTTCCTCGGTGAACAGGAAGAAGGTCGGCTATCTGATCTCCACCCTGCAGTCTCTCTTCTCAAGGTCATCTTCTGAGGAGAGATCCTCCATGGTGGTGGTCGTGCTGCTGGCAGACTTCGACACCAGGTGGAGGGTTTCTACAGTGAAGGAGATCAAGACCACGTTTGCCTTGGAGCTGGAACAAGGCCAGCTCGTGGTCGTCCATGTTCCTCAGGAGTTCTACCCTCCGATCACAGGTGCGGTGGACGTATGACGCTCGGTTTGTTCCACATCATGAGTGTTCTGTTGGAGACGCTGGTTTAAGTCTCTCTGCTTCCCCTGCAGGTCTGAAGAGGAATTACAACGACGCCCCTGAACGGGTAACCTTCCGCTCCAAGCAAAACCTGGACTACGCCTTCCTGATTCACTACTGCGGAGGTCTCGGTCAGTACTACCTGCAGCTGGAGGACGACATCTCCTGCTCAAAGAACTTCCTCAGCAGCATTAAGAGCCGCGTAGAGGAGCAGGAAGTGAAGAAGACCACCTGGGCGACGCTGGAGTTCTCGTCCCTCGGCTACATCGGGAAGCTCTACAAATCGGCCCACCTTCCTCTCCTGTCCCGCTTCCTCTTCCTCTTCTACCAGGAGATGCCCTGCGACTGGCTGCTGACCCACTTCAAAATGGTGATGACTCAGAAAGAGACGATCCTCTTCAAACCGTCGCTGTTCCAGCACATGGGGACTTTCTCCTCGTTCCAGGGGCGGTACAACAAGCTGAAGGACAAGGACTTTGAGGAAGGCGTGTACACCAACCCTTCAGCTGAGGTTTTCTCCGATATATCCCCCTACCAGAAGAACTTCGCCAGCCTGGCCTGGGAGGCCGGGCAGGGATTCTTCTGGGGACATTCCCCGGAGAAAGGAAACCACTTGACGGTGGTGTTCAAGGACCCTGCAGTGGTGACGGGGATCTCTGTGGAAACGGGGTCAGGACAGAAGGACGTGCTGCAGTCGGCTCAGGTGGAGCTGGGCCACGACGTCGTCCTCACAGGCAAGAACAGGAGCTGTAAAGAGTTCCATCCGGTGGGGACGATCGAGAACGGGAAGTTTGAGAAGCAGGAGGTCGACAAAACGCTCAGCTCTGCCTCTTCCTGCCTGAGGATACTGGTCACGGCTGGGCAGAAGGACTGGGTGATCATCCGGAATATCAGGATCACAACGAAGCAGACGGAAGCTCCACGCCAAGCATAGCCTTAACGCTCCTTCCTGCCAGATTGATCACTGGGTATCGATCTGCTGGACATCATATGCAAGCCGACATGAGACGTTTGTGCCTTATTGACCCGTGTCTTTAATGAAACCAGTGCTCCATGACACTGTGACGCTGCTGTGAAGACGACGCTTGACCGAGCTCTGGCATCGTGTTCCTTCTTCAACATGATGCAGAGATTTGCAATAAGTCAGCCACGAACCAAAAGCTGTCCGTTTAACCCTCTGAACCCCAAAAACCTGAGAGCCATGTCGTCTTTCAAACCCAAATCTACACCAGTGATCAGAGCCAGACACGTAGAACTGGTTATCTGTGGAAATCTGTCTGCTTGGGAACCAGATCTAAGCTTGAAATTCAATCATTATATTCCTTTAGTCTCCCTTAAAAATCCACCAAAAATAAACTAAGTTCAGGGACATTTTAGCCGAACTCGGTTGAACTGCAGGCAGTGTTTATGCAGAGCAGACAGGAGTATGGAAACTAATTCAACATGTAAGCAGTGAAACGTCTGTAGAATGTAGAGTCACCTTGAGACACGTACATCAACAGTTTAAGGTTTTCAGATTCGTTTATTTTTTGTAAATTAAGTAATCAAATAAATGTAAGGTGTGTTTTTTTTATGTAATGTAAGGTGAGTTCTTTCCAGAGAGCTGCAGGACTTCAGGCTGCAGTGGGTGGAGGTGTGGGGTTCAGAGGGTTCAGACACTCAGGTGGTTCTTTATGTTTGCCGTCTTTAAATGTCCTGATCTGTTGGAGACGTGGCCCTTCATGCTGCAAAACCCCGCTGCCGTCCCAAAGTCTGAGAAACCACCGACTAACAAACGTCTGCTACCCGCCAGCTTCAGCGTCCTCCTGGAGAACAATGCCGCTGATTCTTCCGTTCAGGGATGCTGGAACTCATTACGCTGGTCAGCTGGTAGAACAGTGGGACATTCTGGACCAGAGAGGCAGCTGACAGAACTCCGGCATGTGGAAGAGGAGGACGTGTCTGTGATCATATGTTGATGTGCTGGAAGCTGCTTGTGTTCAACCACTCAGAGCTCTGTTTATTTTTATAGCTGTTTCTGTGACGTATGGAGAACCTGGTCCCGTCCACTGGTCCCTGCTACTGAGGAGGATGTGGTCGTCCGGCTGCTTCCTCGTCCGGCCTCGGCGCTGGCTTCTCCTCGGAGCTCTGGCTGGCTGCTCTCTCCACAGTGACGAGGTGGTTTTCAGGCGGCGGTCCGGCCTCGGCTGCTGAGGATGGAGCTGCAGCGTCCTGCTGAACGTCACCGCCGGCCTGAAAGGAGAGGAAACGGACGATGAAGCCGCTAACAGACTAGAACATTTCTCCTCTTATACACGATGCTGAAGCCTGTGTGATCAGACCGCTGTGTTTTATTGTATGTGGGTGTAAAGCAGCTGCTCTTCTAGCAGGAAATAAACCAAATGTGATGAGACCAGCGTCGGCCTCCCTCCACCGGCTTAATGTCTGTCCCCAGATTGATTGTAAGGTTTTATTGTGTGTTTTTATGGTTTAACGTCATCTTTTATTGTGTTCTAACTTTTTGTTATCTTTTTTTTGTACTATCTTGGTTTATTACGACCAGTAGCTTCTGGTGGCTAATGTTAGCCACCGTTAGCAGGCTTCATCACCACCTGCTCAGTGTGACTTTGGCTGTTCTACTGTTATGTTGGTATTTATCTTTACGCTGCACTGAATTTGAAGACATCCCTGTAAGGAGAATAAACAGGCTTCAAACCCCCACGTCATTATGAAGTATCCATAACTCACCTGTTGCATTCGGTACCAGGAACAAGTGCATTAGAGCACATTTCTGTACATGACTGGATTCGATTGCTGATTTTATTACTCGTCTTTATTTACACGACTACTAGCAAGAAGCAAACACATTTCCAATATCAAATCCTCTACGGAAACAACAAAACCACGAAGAAGACGACGACTCATGAACGTCTTTTGTGCAGAATGACAAAGTTTTAATGTCATAAATCATAAAAACCAGTAGATTTTCTTTGATTATTATCTTCGTAGTTTCAATCGTAGCACCTGGACTTGCTTGAGTTCCTCGGAGTCGTTTTGTTTAGCCCTGACCTGGAGGACTGAGAATCTCCAGACACTTTGGTTATTTAATGCCCACCGGTGCTACCAGCGCTGGGAAAGTGGCGACTCTGTATGCTTCTGATATTTTACCATTTACGTTCTGAATCTGTTGAACACGGCCTGCAGTTCAGCCGAAAAGTCTCTGTATTTTTAACTGAGGACTGTTTGTCTCAGCTGGGTTGGTGATGGTTGCTCAGTTGCATCGAGGAGAACAGATTCTTTAAGAGTCTGATCAGAACAGATGTTTTATTATTTACCTATTTATTGGGATGTAGGATAAAGGGATTTTTTTTAAATGAAATATGATGATTTTAAGTTTAGACATGGTCAATTTTCAAAGGTCTAGCTGTCAGAAAATAGACAATCCAGCAGTTTTCTCTGTTTTTGCAGCTCCGGCTCTGATAAGTTGTGTATTTTGGATGATTTCTTAGAGACAACAAGCCTTTCGAGGTTCACTTTTCATAATAAAACCACAGAACCTTGTAGCATGCTCAAAATGTAGCATGTAGCGGCAGCAAACTGACCCAGCAGCGTCTACAGCTAGCTCATATTAGCCGCTAACGTCTGCTGGTCAGAGCTGGTTGAAGCATCAGAACGTCTTCACATGTTCTCACTTTAAAATTCGTTTGAGAATCAGTAATAATATGGATTTTGTTAATGATCGATCCTGATCTGCTGGCTGGTGAAGGGTCACCATCGGTTCTCTTTCATCGAGGTTAAATCAGAGTGTTTTCATTGCTTCCTTCAGTGCTCAGCCGTCACTGTCGGGTGCATTAGAATCAAACAGGTTGGACTGCAGGAGCTCACTGAGATCACTCCCTCTGTTTTTATTACCTCAATAAGGAACAGAACAGTCGAGGGCATGCCTTCGTCCTTCAGTGTACCTGTGTTTGCTTTACTGAGGAGTTCCAGCAGCCTATTGTGTTCTTTGTTTCGCCTTCTTCTGAATGTCTTTCAGTCACCAGTCATGTGTCCTTTAAAACATGAGAGCAGTTTGTATCGACGTGGTCACTGAGAGTAAGAAACACGTCCTTGGAACAGCTGCAGCCACCAGACAGCCTTAAATGCTATATCATAGTACAACAGCAGCGCATGTAGCCGTCCTCAGGCCAGCAGACGTTATCAGCAGGACTCGTATCGCTGCCAGCCGCCATCAGTCAGCACAAACCACTGTTCAGACTGATTGTGTCAAACCGTGCAAACGTGTAATCATTTACGTTTTAATTAGTAAGAAGAATGCTGCACGGCCTTAAAGATGAGTGTTCATGCGCTGCCTGTGTTCTGGGGGTTCATGGTGAGATTTGCTCTGTTGGAACCCTCCAGGTGGTGGGGGGGGTCTGGGTGTGTCTGTTATCTGGTCGACCAGCTGCTGCTACGCCTCTGTTAACAGGCCTGAAGTGGAGTTTAGACACTGACCAGGACAAACCAAGAGAACTCCCTGCTGTAGAACGGTTTACATGTAACAGAGTAATTTACACTGAGGTATTAGTGCTTTTACTTAAATAAAGCCCAGAATCCAACTATGCACCACTCTGATCTGACTCCATGTGGTTGTGTTTACAGGACTGTGTCAGTAGAAAACACAACCAGCGTTATGCAGCAGGTTGAACTATTATACTTAAAAGGACAGATAAGCACCAGCGGTATTCTTCACCCTGTCCTCTGCAGACTGATAGATATTTTATTGCTGCTGATTTCTGGGACATGAACCCAGGCTGTGGCCGCTCCACTTACTTGAGCTCATCTATGGTTTGTTTCCATCTCAGCCACAAAGCCTGAGGTGAGTCGAATGGAGGCTCCAGGTAAAGGAAGGCCGTGGTCTTGTTCTGGAGAAGCCTCCCTTTAGCTCTGAACACACAGACTCCACTGAAAAGCTTTCACATGCGATCACACCCTGAGTACGTTTCAGAGAGCAGTCCTACGACCTCTAAAATGTGATCTGACTTAAACTAATCTTAAACATGCAGAAACTGGGTTTTAGAATATGAAACAAGACTTCTCATTTTGTCCAGGGTGTACGTTATGTGTACTTTTTTTTATATAGATACAGATTTTATAGATCAGTTTAGTCCAGAGGTATCATCATACATACGGCCTGATGCAGACGTTCTGCTCTTTTATCTACTTTTCTGTACTTTTTAAAAGTTATTTTTAGTGTTTCTGATTCTGTTATCTGATTGTAATGTGAATCATTTTGGACCATGAGACCAAACAGAGGTCAGTTCCTGGTTATGTCACTTCCCATGGCCCATAATGCATCTACAAACCTTCCCCACCCAACCTGAACTGACCGTCTGAACTCCTGAACCCTCCACCGCCCCACGACTCAGACCAGATATCTGAGGCGTCCCTCTCATCCACAGACCTGCATTTAGTTTTCACACTCAGAGTTCAGCAAACACAAGAAACACCTCAACCTCCGTCCTCGTAGTTTCAACACGACGTATGAGTGAGTGTAAGTGAACCAGGATGACACAGATTATACATGAATACAGAGCAGTGCATCGTCTGCATACAGTCTCATAATGGATCCACTTGATCTTCACTGGATTTCACGATTGAAACTACGAAGATAACCATGATCTGGATGACGGAGAATCTTCACAGACGTGTTGCCCCAACCTCTAGAACACATTTAATATTAGTTGCGAGACTAAATCATTATTTGTGAAACACCTAAAAGGGGAGATATCACTGCTTTGTACGTAGGTCACCACACTAGACCAGGTCCAGATTTAATCTAAGACCCCTCTATGTAGACGGACTGGATAATGGCAGAGGAGTTTCTGATTGTAAAGTCTTTGTTCTGTTTGGAAAAATGCTTAAAAAAAAAGGGTGTATTTCAATGCTTTTAGCCCATGTGAACCACATTGGATCAGATCCAGAGCTAAAACCATTATACTGTACTGCAGGGGTGCCCAATCCTGGTCTTCGAAGGCCCCTATCCAGCATGTTTTAGATGTTTCCCTCTTCCAGCACACCTGATTCAAATGATCAGCTCATCATCAGCTCTGCAGAAGCCTGACAACGATCCTGATCATTTAATCAGGGAAACACCTAAAACATGCTGGATAGGGGCTCTCGAGGACCAGGACTGGGCACCCCTGCTATACTGGGTGGCCAAGTCTAGACTACAGTGGTTTGTAGAGACTAAAGACTCTTTAAACCAGTTTCTGTTTAGCAAAAGCTTTATTCTATTTATGAAAAAGAGGTCATGCATAGACCAGGTCCAGGCTTGATCTAAAACCAGTATCTGTAGACGGGTTAACTCTAAAAGGGAGGTTTTACTGGTTTTTGCACACGTGGACCTCATTAGATTAGGTCCAGATCTAAAACCAGGATATAATCTGGCAGCTTAAACCAGACTAGACTGTCTTTGTCATAGAGTAAAGACTGTCTTTGCAGAAACCCCTCAGGATGTGGATTAACAAGAAGAGCCACTCACATCTGACAGCCTTTACTAGGAAACTGAAAATCGTGGGAGTTACTCAGGAACTCTGATGATTCAGTCACACCCACTCAGTGAAAACAGTAAAGAAGGGCTTATAAACTTATAGAGAAGGGCAGGGAGGCTTTCTGTGTACCTTCAGCTAAAACATCTACATATTTCTGGTGGGCCTGACCTGCTCGCCGGCCTCCTGCAGCGTATCTGTGCCTTTGCTGCCTCCTTGTGGCGGAGGCCCGTCACTGCGCTGTGGGTAGAATCCCCACGACTGGAGCCTGCTGACGCCCGCTGCAGTCCGAGCCGTGGGGTTGAGCGTCCGCTGGAGGGGGACACGAGCAGGTAGATCCCAGGTGCCCTTAAAGTCCGTCCAGGCACTGCCCCTCTGTAGCAGAACAAACATCCAGTGACTCACAATCACAGAACTGCTAATGAAGGCAGAACGCAGAGGGTTGACCTGGTCCCACCTTCACTCCTGGGAGCAGATATCCTCTATCATCAGCTATGAAGGCGGAGTGGCCCAGCCGTGCAGTGGGTCTCTGCCAACACACACAATCACATAAACGTTCAGATGACCATGAGTCCAGGCAGGAAGAAACAAGCTGTCAAACATCCACTACCTGCTGGACGTGTTGTCTGGTCTGACCCGAGTTCAGCATCGTCTGCGGTTTGAAGGTGTCGTCATACTGAGGACAGAGAGTGGAGGGGTTTAAACTGGGCTACGTCAAAAAGCAGAAAATGTCCCCTTGAAGAATTCTATATATTCATATTCACATTAATACAACATGTACATATGAAATATGCATAAGTGAACAGATATTTAGAGGACAATTAAATCAAAAATGACTACAACTTTGTGACTGAAAAACAAAATGTTCAAACTTGTTATTTATACATCCGATTAACTTCATATTTTATATTTTGATGTTGCTCTGACTTAAACTGCAACGTGAGTCATTACATAACACAGAGATTTAAATATATATAAATATATTTATTAGCAATTAATGTAGAGTCACATATATAGAGATAATAAATAATATTAACAATAATAATAAATATTTATCCACACTGGAATTTAGTTTATTGACATAAAAATAATGTTAAATCACCAATCAGCAGGGATGTTTACCGACAGTAGCAAAGAATTCAAGCTAGCTAGCTAATGCTACAGCAAGCTAATATAGCAACATGCTGCTAGCTTAACATAATACATGTTTTTAGAACTACTTAGTCATTATGTGGCTGTATTAGATGATGTAAACAGGTTTGTATGTGGACATTCATCATCAAATGTTTTAAGGCTATTTAAAGATTAGCACAGCCGCTAACACCCCAGAGAGGAGCTGGAATAAAACATAACTACATCTATGTCCGGTTAACCTCCAGCAGAACAGAACGGATCTAAAGTTTATCAGGTCAGATGTTTACTTTACCTGGTTTGCTGAATAATTGGAGGACATTTCTGCAGCCTCCGTGTCTGTTTATGTTGGTGACTCGTCGCTTAGCAACACAGTAACGGTGCGGCTCATTCGCAAAGACTCATGGGAAAAAAACTGAGCTTAACGTCAATAATAACAATAATAATAATAACAATAACAAAAACATGAAAAAGAATCCACCAATCAGTTTGGAGAGCGGGTTTTTGTGTTCTTGTTTTCTTTTTTTTTTTCAAAATTGTCTCCATGAGCGTTAACACTGACAAAATATATTTTTAAAAATCTAAAATTTCAACACACATTTTTTTGGCATATTTTGGCAATGAGAAACTAGGATGTCTTTTAAAAAAATCGGCATTTGTGTATTGAAAATTTGGCTGTCAGTATTAAATTATTAACAACAAAGTCTATTTTTCTATCCCTAGAAAAGTAACCAAATTTAATAAGATCAGCTGTTAGTGGGGAGAAGTTGATTCCCTTTAGCCGCATCCAGCTCCACAGTTCTTCCCAAAACGAACGACTCACAGTATAACTGAAAAAAGATGCTCCAATAGGTACAGCCCTACACTTCTCAACTGAATTTTAGTCTAACAAAGATGTTAGTTGGATAAATTTCTTTTAAATTTTAAAGTTTAATTCTTTGACTTTTGGAGGGACCTTAGTGTGAGTTTATATTAAAATCCCACTGCACAAAAATATGAATGCACCGGAAACAATGCTGTCGCTAATCCCTGACATATCCCAGACTGATCTTTTTTAAAAATCCACTAACCACTGATTATTTGGAAAATAATTTATTTATGTGTTTTTATTTTTCCACACGAAACAACAGTGGCATCATGCAAACAAACAGACATTTAAAGAGGTAAAATCATGAAAGTGAATGAATGTTTGATGGTTGTGATCGGGACTGATACTGATTTAAAATGTGACTCAGTGAAAGTGAAAAATAATATTAATATATAATATTTTATGTTTTATTTTTGACGATGACATTCCAGTATTTTAATGGATCCAATAGGATTAAATAAACTTTAAATTTCTTACACACGTGATCATTTTATATGTATTTTTTGTTTAAATAACTATAAATAACTTCAAATTTTGAAATATAATCGGAAAAGGCATTTTATTTTGAAATTACTGACCGGGATCCCCACTATTTTTCGTCCGGCAACTTCCGTGTACCGGAACCATGCATTTCTGCTGTGTAGCTGGTTAAAATGTCCGGCTAACAGCAACATCCAGCCCCTGCCAGTCCTAAATCAGAAACCTAACCCTGCTTCAGGTCCAGTCTCTTCTCGTTTTCTCAAACGGTACCTTCTTCCTCTCGTGGTCCGGCGACATGGAGGGTCCGTCCTCTCGTCTATCCGCTGCCCCGGACGGAGCGCTGCGGCTGGCGGGCAGGAGAGACTCTGGCGGGGAGGCAGACGCTGACCCCGGCCGGGACATGAAAACACACTTTAGGGTCTGTCGCTTCATCATGGAGACAGGTAACACAAAAACACTGTCTGGACACATAAAATACTGTCTAGTAACATAAAACACTGTATGGTAACACAAAAACACTGTACAGTAGCACAAAACACTGGAAAGTAACATAAAATCACTGTATGCTAGCATGAAACACTGTTTGCTAACACAACAACACTGTAAGGTAACACAACACACCACAATGTATGTTAACACAAAAACACTGTACAGTAACACAAAACACTTTATAGTACCACAACAACACCGCATGCTAACACAAAAACAATGTATGCTAACATAACAACACTGTAAAGTAACACAACAACACTGTAAGGTAACACAAAACACTGTATGCTAACACATAAACATTGTATGGATACACAACAACACTACATTCTAACATAAAACACAGTATGCTAAGACAAAACAATGTATGCTAACACAAAAACACTGTATGCTAAGACAAAACAATGTATGCTAACACATAAACATTGTATGGATACACAAAACAATGTACGCTAACACAACAACACTGTATGCTAACACAACAACACCAGCCTACATCCAGTATTTCAGTTTATTCAACTGGTGATCCGGTTAGTCAGATAATCAGTGTTACAGCAGACTGATTGGTTGGATTTGTGCAAGTGAATTTGTCAGAGATGATTAGAAACCCCAAGCAGGACTTTGAGATGAGTATATTGAGTTTATATATCTTCATTTATCCGTCCTCTGCTGCTCAGGAGTGAAGCTGGGGATGCGCTCGGTGCCCGTCGCCACAGCCTGCGTGTTGTATCACCGTTTCTTCGAGCGAGCCAGCGTCCAGGCGTACGAACCCTACCTGGTGGCCATGAGCTGCGTCTACCTGGCCGGAAAGGTGGAGGAGCAGCACATCAGGACCCGGGACATCATCAACGTGAGCCACAGGTGAGCGGTGTGGTGAAGCGTGGATGTCCGTCTGCTTGGAGTCAGAGCACAAGAAAACCCTTCAGTGGACGTCAGGAAAGGAAGACAAACAGAAGTCAGCTGTTAAATTTAGATTCTGTTACTTGAGAACCAAAGTTTTTTGTTCAGAACCGGCAAAGACATTTAATTTAAACAGTCCACTGATTACTTATTATCATTATTAAATGCTCGTCCTAGTTAGTGAGTAGTTGCTGCATATTTTCTAGACTTTAAAACAAATTATTGGAACAAGCTTTAGAATTTTCTAAGCTTAAGTTTTCTGACGACATGTTTTGTCCCAAGCCTGTTGAGTTTATTTACTGGAGCCCAACTGATGTATTGATCAGCCAGTATTTACCTGTAACAGACATGCTGGTATCATGGTTATGTTGTCTGATATGTGCCTCTATCTAGCAGGACTTCAAAATGAGTCTAATAAAACAGCGTCTGTATCATGACATGTATTCATTTTTATTTTACCCTTCAGTTGTTGAAACATTATGCTGCCTGTTAATCCTCTGAACCCTCCAGCAGGTTTAAAAGACATCTTTAAAAAAGACATTTATCAGAACCAGAAACTTCAAGAAACACTTTATTGTTAACTTTCAGCGACAGCTCTTCAACTACTCATGTTTAGAAAATTAACACAATCTAAGCTCAAGATGGTCACGTTAATCTATTTTTTTTCTGCATGTTTCATTTAAAAATTTGCCAAAACCAAACCGTCTTTCCGACCCAGATTCTGTAAAAAACTAAAAATTCTGCGCTCCTCAGCTCAGCCATGAAGCCGTTAGTGACTCAGCCACAACCAAAAATCACATCACAAAAATTCTGGGAGTTTTCAGCTGAACTGCAGGCGGAAACAAACGTTCAAAAACAAAAATGTAAGTATCGAATAACTGCGTCATGTGGAGCCGCTGTTCTCCTCCAGTGTTAGTAACACCTGTGGAAACTTCTGTACCTGTTGATTCCAGTTTATGATGTTATAACTGAGCCAAACTGGACAGAAGACGTTTCTCTCTCCTTCTTCGTGGTTGTTGACTTTATGTGAGACGAACAAAACATCTTCAGAGGCTTCATCGGTAAATTAGCTGGAGGGTTGATGAGACTAGTCTGAACCCATCGTCTGTAGCGTCACGTCTGTGTGTCGTGGTCGCCGTTGACACTCCCCTCTCCCCCCCGCAGGTATTTCAACAGCGGCGCCGCCCCTCTGGAGTGTGACAAGGACTTCTGGGAGCTGAGGGACAGCGTGGTGCAGTGCGAGCTCCTCATCCTCCGACAGCTCAACTTCCACGTCTCCTTCGAACATCCTCACCAGGTAGGAGCGTCCGAGCCGGCTGTCTGCCTCCGTTACCGTCCGGTGTGAGATCTGGGTCGAACGAGCGCTGCTTCCTTTCCTCAGCTGATCAGTAATGCTTGTTTTACTAATCGACGGCTGCGTTCTGTGAATTTCTAAATGATGCAGGTCAGTTTTTGTGCTGCCGCTTGTCACGTCTGCTCAGTTATGAAAGTAAGTTTTAATCCTGTGACCCAGAATTTCATGTTAAACTGTTCTGTATGTTCAGAGTGTTTCTGTGACCTGCAGCCTCGTGTGGGTCAGTAAATATCACTATTGGACGTCTGTGTTATCAGTGTTTTGTTACAGACGGAACTTTTCATGACGGCTTTAACCCTCTTGCCCTCTTTGGGAATTTCTGTACATTTTTGTCAACTTTTTAAAAAAATTTGGTCGTCATTTTTGCTGTGTTGCAGTTTGGGGCATGAAATTTTGCAAGAAATCTTTTTAGTGGATTTTTTGAAATCTGCTGTGTTTTACTGTCACATGTCTTTAATACTCTGTCGACACATTTTGCATCCTCTGGACACCTTCATGTACAAAAATGTACACGCGCTAAAAACTGCTATTAAATCATCATACATTCATATTTTATTCTGATTTTTTTTGCATAAATCACTTAAACAATTTCAGACCTTTTCAAAACTACCAAACATTTAATCATTTTCAGGATTTGAACCCTTTAAATTCCAGTTTATTGATACGAAATATTTCATTTTTAAAGAAAAAAAAACACAAAAAGTTAAATATTTTTTATATAATAAACAGTCGTGAGATGGGGCTTTGGTGGTTATTAGAGTCTTGGATACGTCAAAGATTACCAACAAAATCGATTTGATTCCATGAGTATTTTGTATGTAGTGTCAAATAGTAACACTGGACACCTTCGTGGACAAAAATGCCCAGTAAAAATGTCAAATATCACTACTTTTCTTCAAAATGAAATGCTGACATCACAGAATGCATGGTTTTATCCTGCAGTGGCAGAGAGATTAAAAAGTGTGGTTTGAATGGAAGTCAATGGGGCACTTTTGTACACGAAGGTGTCCAGTGTTACTATTATTAAAGAGGGCATGAGGGTTAAATCTTTTTTACATTTCAGCTCAGCCATGATCAGAGATTATTGAAACTACTTATAGGTGCTGAATGATAAATGACACGCTGGGAAATAACAGAATAATTCAGGCTTTTATCTGTAATAGTTCCTCAGATGTTGTTCAGACAGACTCAGATTTCTAACAACTGTGCTGGAAGTGGGCGGACTGGTAATTAAAAGAAGGTTATCTTGGTAACATGTCTGCAGATCCTCAGTCGTCCAGGTCATGGAGATCCTCGTGGTTTCAGTCGTAGCATTGAGTTTGTAGAAGACCTCTCATCTTGGATCAAGCTACGATTGATACCACGAGGATCATCTTGGTTAGGTCTGTACTTATCTAACATTCTAAACATCCGTAGTTTGTGGTATAAAAGTTTCAAACGTCCTCTCTCCTCAGTTTCTGCTCCACTACCTGCTGTCGGTCAAGTCGCTGGTGAACCGACACGCCTGGTCTCGGACCCCCGTGGCGGAGACTTCCTGGGCGCTGCTGAGAGACTGTTACCACGGAGCCATGTGCATCCGCCACACGGCCCAGCACGTCGCCATAGCAACCCTGTACCTGGCCCTGAACAGCTACGGCGTGGAGCCTCCGGTCGGCGAGAAGCAGTGGTGGCAGGTGTGTGTTTGTTCACGGCGACAGGACGGTTCAGAGCTTCAGAGGGAGGTGAAGGATTATCAGTAGAAGTCGGGTTGTTCCAGAGACGTGGGAAGTAAAACACATCAATGGTAGAACTTTCCTTTGTTGCTTCAGACTTACTCGGTTCTCATCTTCCACTGCTAATCCAGTCTGTCTGGTAGAACATGATTTACTGTGACTGAAGAGCTTCTAAACTTTATTTACATGTATGAAGGAAGGAACAGAGAAGAAGCTCTGAAGGGAAAGACTCTGTGTTCTCACTGTCTTTGCTCTACCGTTTCAGATGTAGATAAAAATACAACTTCACTGCGATAAAAACAGACGCTAACAGCTTAAAGACAAATGACGTGTGGAGTTTATTAAATACTGCAGCTTCCTATAAACATCATGTTACCTGGTTTATTTTTGAGTCTGACTGAAAGGAAACTAGGAAATTAGCAGCTGGGAGCAGACGTCTGGCTAACTGCATTAGAGGTCTCCATCTGGGACAGCTTCTTGCTGCCTGATCTAATTAATGGCGTTGTCATCCGCATGCACTGGTCTGTTCACATGTGAGGCCGAACGCAGCTTTGTGCTTTTAGCTTCCTCTAAATGCAGCAGGTTGAATGGAGGCTGGAGGAAGGAAAGGAAACCCGGGGCTCTGATTTACCCTCCGAACTCCAGGCGGTCTGTGGGGGTTTCGGTTGCTCTTGTCTCATTTTAATTCACTGTAGGTTCATTTTTCACTGTAATATAAAGTCCTGCAGCTCCATGGAACCAGAGCAACCCTGACTAAACAAAACATGTGGAATCAAGATGTGCAACTTCTTCCCAAATGTCCACAGGTGTTTCCAAGTTTAGGGAAACACGGTGACTCTACCTGCCTTAGATATTTCACTATTTACATTTTAAATTAGTTTCTATACCTGTCTTCTGTGTGCTCTGTTTAAACACTGCCTGCAGTTCAACCAAAAACAATCCCTGAGATTCTGCCACCTGACTGTTGGTGATGATTTTAAGTCTCCCCACTGAGACTGTATATCACACAGTTAGTTCAGGGACCATCGTAAACTTGAATATCTAGTTTCTTTCTGTTGCTGTTCCTCCTCTCTGATAGTTGGTTTAATCGTAGTGATTTTCTATTTTATAACGTGTCTTCCAGCCTACCAGTTGGTTTTAGGGTTCAGATGATCAGAGGATCCACCTGGATCTAGAATCTAGTTTGACATTTATTATACCTGAGGGCATCTTCAGTTTTCACTCACCCCCTTCTCCACTGAGCTGGTTCCAGGTCTAGTCCAGACCCAGAGCCTGACTTAGCTCCACTTCTTTGTGTTTCCACCACCTAAACACCGACTCCAGGTTCTATAAACTGGAGCTCAGCAAGCACCAACTCTTTGCTGGTCCAGAGCTAAGCACCGAGTACGTCAGGGGCTGGGGGCGGGGTTATGGTGACCAACCATCAACGGTGGAAAGGGACACACAAGCGCTAATTAGTGTCCTTGTTCTCCAGGACGTCCCTGGTCCCATCACACATGTATTGGAATGACTCCTGGAAGTTTAGCACAAACTGTTGACCTGAAATCCGCTACAGTTGTGTCCCACCAGTAGCGTGATCACGGATGTGTCCAGGCAACAGGAGGACCTCCGCCTCACAATCAGCCTTAAGACCATCTATAGAGATAAACATAGATATTATCATCAACTTACTGCGTTTGTTTAACTGCTATGTAATGGATGCTAGCGTAGTGGTTTTATGGTGACCCAATGGCTCCAACTGGACTCCAAACAGGTTCTTAGGAGGAACCAGATTAGAACCAACTAAGAACCAGAACTAGGACCTGGTTCTTCTTGGTGGAGGAGGGGTAACGTTGGTCCATGAAGATGCTGCGAGGGCCTCAGACAGCATCATGGGGCAGCAGCTTTTATTAAGGTGACATTAAGCGTCCAGCCTTCAAAGGCAGGAACATCTCTTGAGCGTTAATTGAAGGGCGGCTGCAGTTACAGCTTTTCATTGTCAAACAATTCCACAAATGAGGTCTCTTTGTTGGCGGCTTTGATTTTACAAGCCACCGTGTCCAAATGCAAATGGAGAGAAGTCAGGATTTGTGACGGTTCTCTGCTTCGGTCCTCGAGGCGATGAGCTGTAAGTGGTTTGGAATGATGTGTGGACCTTTGATGTCCACTCCTTACTGAGGAGCTGAGGCCTGTCCTGTGTCGTGTGCAGGTGCTGTGCGAGGACGTGACCAAAGCCGACATCGACGCCGTGATCTCAGACCTCCTGCAGCTCTACGACATGGAGGCCAAGTGCATCTGAAGGACGCCGGAGCTGCTCAGGCTGCAGTTCGTCCTGCGTCTGTGCGACATGTTGTTCTGTCGTCGAGGTTCAGGTGCGTCTTTGTGAGGCGGGAGAACACTTTGCTTTGCCCCAGTTAGTTTGTGAGCTGTGACCTGCAGTTCTGACTCCTGCCACCGGGGGGAGACATTCCTCCATCTGGCCTCTGGTCTCCTGCTGCTGCAGAATACTGATGAAGACAGCATCAGCACCATCCCAGCCTCCAGCTCCTCTCATCACATGTTTAAACTACAGATACGAGTTAAAGGGGAGGTCCACTAAATACTTCCAACTAGTCCATGAAGAAGCGTGGGCATGGTGGCCTCAGGTATCACTGATGACGTTATCCTGACATGTGTCTGCTGTGGGACTCTAGTAAACATGGAGTTAAGTCTTATTGGAATCCAGCCGCGCTGCATACGTCTGCATATTAACAAGGACAATTGGATTTTCCACTCAGCTCAGCTCCTCCTGATGTTGCTCATTATATTCAAATGTTTATTTACATGTGAATGTGTTGATGAATCGTTAATACTTAATGATCATAGCGGGATCTTTAGCAGCAGCTTTTTCCTCTGTGTTTTTGCAGCGCCTCTGTTCCCAGATATCTTCTTGAATTACTTTGACGGTTTCATTTTGCTTTTACCAAGTGGATGAGGAATAGGAGGGGGGCTTCTTCTGCTGCTGAAATGACCACAGCTCTAAGTGCATGGTGAATTTTTTACAGTGACGCTGTCCTTCTCCGTTTCTGGGATGTGATATTTGATAAGTTCTCCTAATTTGACCTCATGAAAAGACCAAAGCCAGCTACGACTTGATAATCTGTGCTGAATAATACATTCTGTGTGTTTAAACTGGGTATATCTCAGTCCTCGGAGTCACGGAAGCTATTAAATCCACTTTAGAGAGTCTCAGTGCTGCACTGAGTGACACGTTTCCTCATCAGTGTGAACACAAACACCGTCCTGCTGCCACAAAACTCACCAGAGCATCAGGTAAATATTAAAAAGTCCCCAACAGGTGTTCTATTTCTAACTGTTTGAGTAACATCCTCTAAAAACTACAGCTGTTTTTCAACCTGCTCAGATGCTACATATTTAAGATCTGCTGACGTGGTAGAACAGTTGAAATCCAAAGTCCTGGAGCAGCGCATCAACTGTAGAGACCCCATGTGATCACCAGTGTTGTGTTTTTCATTTTTTATTGTGTAATATTTCCCTTTGTGTGTGACTGAAGGAGCTAAAAAGGTTTATTTTTATATCTACAAGCCAAATGTCCAGTTCATCTGCTGCGCCTCATTTTTACCATTATAAAAATCAACATTCACAATAAAAGCAGAGTCCAAGGACTGAAACACCGTCTGGTTCCTGGTTCGTCAAGAACTTTCAAAGGCATTAAAAGCTCTTCAGTAGCTGTGATTAATGTTAGTTAACTGAAGTTTTCACACGTGATTGTAGATTAAAATGGACAGAAACCCCCTCTGCAGTTTTATGACGTCAGTATATGAGCCTTAATGGTTCTATTTGTAGCTGCGTGATTCATCCGTCCATCCGTTCATTCATCCACACAACATCACTGTCGAGTCAGATCGGACACATGCTAACTAGCTAAATACGCTAACGTAGCCAGATGTCAACAGTCTTTCTTCAGAATCACAGACTCCACCTTTGATTTCTGCAGAACCCCAGTTGAAAACGATCCTTCATGAACATCCTCGTGGTTTCAATCGTAGCATCTGGACTGGAGGTGGAACGTCTTCGATGAACTCAAGCCGGTCCAGATGCTACGATTGAAACCATGAGGACAACCATGACCTGGATGACTGAGGATCTTCACAGACGTCTTTCATGAATGAATTTCCTGGAAAACAATCCCACTGGGGCGGTTTGCAGCCGAGTGTGAAGCGACCGGATAAAGGTGGTTTGCCCTCTCCTGGTCGGTGGAGAGATCCTGCCCCAGGTGGAGGAGTTTAAGTATCTCGGGGTCTTGTTCAGGAGTGAGGGGAGGATGGAGCGTGAGGTTGACAGGAGGATCGGTGCAGCGTCTGCAGTCATGCGGTCGCTGTACCGGTCTGTCGTGGTGAAGAAGGAGCTAAGCCAAAAGGCGAGGCTCTGTATTTACCGGTCAGTCTACGTTCCTACTCTCACCTATGGTCATGAGCTTTGGGTCATGACCGAAAGAACGAGATCCTGGATACAAGCGGCTGAAATGAGTTTCCTCCAGGGTGGCTGGGTGCACCCTTAGAGATCAGGTGAGGAGCTCGGAGTAGAGCCGCTACTTCTCCACATCAAGAGGAGTCAGCTGAGGAGGCTTGGACATCTGTTCTGGATGCCTCCTGGACGCCTCCCTGGGGAGGTGTTCCTGGCATGTCCCACCAGGAGGAGGCCTCGGGGTAGACCTAGGACACGCTGGAGGGACTATGTCTCTCGGCCAGCCTGGGAACGCCTCGACCCGGCCCCGGATAAGCGGAAGATGATGGATGGATGGAACAATGCCAGTATACAGTAATTCAAAGCATCCAGAGTAGCTCACACATGTTACATGCAAGACAGACAGATAAAGGAACGATGTACAACAGAGCATACAATTATAATGCAAAAACTGGTTGAACAAATAAGGTACTAAAACTCCTCGTATTTACAGTAAAAATGAGTATTAAGTCTAGATACAGTGTAAAAATAGAATGAAAGCTGGGAGCAGCATTGGGCGGGTCTTTGTTTTGTGCTGGTCAGCGACTGAGACTGGAAATCGCCACTTGGCTGTCACCAGGCCCCGAGTTTTATCACACATGTGAAGTTTGAAACCGATTGGAGCACGTACAGGTTAGTTAGACAGCACTTCCTGTTTCATGGCGTGACGGCGAGCATCAGAATAGGCCTGTCACTGAGCTGTCCTTATATGGCATTGTGGTTGTGATGAGGTCTGGACTCTGATCACACCTGTGAAGGTTCAGGCTGATTAGAGCATGTACAGGCTAATTACAGAGCACTTCCTGTTTCTTTCATGGCAAAACGCCACAGGCCACCATGGACATGCCCTCATACTTTTGCGGAACATTTTCGTAGCGTTTGCTCACCAGTGCCTGTAGTATATGCTGGCCACATTAGAGATCTGTCAGAGTTACCCCCCAGGACGAGTTCGCTCTAGAAAATTGGAAACTTTTAGCCAAAATTGACAAGAATGTAACAGTAAATTCAAAATGGCTGATTTCCTGTTGCATTGTGGGTATGGGTTCTAGAGGGGGTTTTGTGCGTCTTGTTGTGATACATATGTGTACCGAATTTCGTAGCTTTAGGTGAAACTAACTGAATATAAACCCTTTTTTCTAATTTTCTAGGGGGCGCTGTTGAGCCATTTTTCCATTCACATGCGTAATTCCCCCAAAATATTAAATTTTTCGCTAGGTCTGATGGACGTGCCAAGTTATACGTCTTTTCGAGTTTGTTTAGGGGCTCAAAATTGCGATTCAAAAGTCAGCCTACTAATAATACTCTGAGGAATAACAACAGGGTTCTACTCACTGTTGATGCTCGGACTCTAATTAGCATATAAACGTCCCTGCGCTGTTCTTTAGGGGACACTGTTGCTGCATCTTGGGCTCCTGTCCGCCCCAGACGAATGGTTCAGAGAAATGCAAACACACCAGAGCTAACAGATAGTCTGGTGTAAAGCCAGATGTTTAAAACGCTCATGTTTTCTAGAGACGTGTGCAGCCCGAGCCACAACGCTGAGGTCACTTCCTGCTAAGATGTTATGGATTTCATGTCCTTCTCTTTACGGCACAAAGATTCTCACACTCTGTATTTTTAGGCGATGAACGTTTGGCTTACTTACCTATTTTTTGCTTTTATTTTGTAAAATCAGGTCTCTTGTTTGTGTGTGTGTGTGTGTGTGTGTGTGTGTGTGTGTGTGTGTGTGTGTGTGGAGGAGTCACATGATCAATCCTGACACATCTGAGTCTCTGTTTCTGCCTCCCTTCACGGGACCGGAGACATTGCATGCATCCTAATAGCGTCACGTGTCGGACGATATTCCTCTTCCTGACACATTCCCTCCCGTCTCATCTGTCACTCGTCCGGCTCCAGCTTTTTATTTTTTTGTTGTTGCTGTGTTTTTTCTTTCCTTCTCCCTGGTCGGTGCATCTACTGGGGGAGAGTCCGGCTCCCTTCCCTGACATCTCCTCTCCATCTCGGTGGTTTTGCTGCCGTCCATCTCACCCCAATTCCTTGACTTCCCCTTTTCTTTTCACCGCCTGTCCTCGTCCCACATCTCCCAGCCTCCTCCCTCCGCCTCCCTCCGTCTCCCTAATGTTATATTAATAATGGAGAGGCTGCGTGTTCAGTCAGGCTCCATGAATTAACCATCAGATGGGAAAGGAGTCGGAGGAGTAGGGAAAAGGGAGGAGAACATGGAGGGGGCAAGGAGAGGGGAGCCGAAGGGGAAGATGGCCAGCGAAGGAGGGCATCGTTTCCATCAGCGCTCTCCAGCCTGCCTCTGATCTGCTTACACATCACTTCAGCCTTTACTCGGGGCTGCAGGGGAAGTCAGAAGGTCACTTTTGCACACAAACAAGCAGCTGTGTGCGTCTCCACGTGCACGTGTGTTTATATCGAAATGACAGCTTGGGATGTTAATGTTGCATCAGGCCTGCGGTCTGAGCTCAGTGTCCTTGAACCGATAAAAGCTCTGCAGCCTCAGACCTATTAGACGTCAGCCGAGCGCTCCTAAACACTCTAAATGCCTAATGCATAGACAGTAGGTTTAAAAGGAGTGTGTGTGTGTGTGTGTGTGTGTGTGTGTGTGTCTGTGTGTGTGTGTGCGCGCGGTCTTAGCATCGAGGGGTGGAGCAACGAGAGCAATCTGCATGATTCATTGTCTGTGTAAACAGCGAGATGATGAAAAGACGGACGGACCAGCAGGAAGACGAAGCCGTCAACCCATCCGTCACGGGGCAGTCGAGGTCTTCCAAGACGCACCGGGAGCCTCAAAACAGACATCAGCTGTTGGAGTCGGCGTCGGGAGCAATAAAAGCCCCTGAAGACATCGGTCCAAATCTCAATCACATAAACGCATCGTCGTGAAAACGTCACTGCTGCTGTCGGGGTTAGGAAAGGGTTAAATTTAGACGACTGGGCAGCAGAAGTTTCTGAGCTGCTCAAGTTCTCGACTGTTTGGTTAAAAGAATGAAAGAAAGAAATCTTTATAGTCACAAAAACGTTTTTACAGATTGTGAAATGTTGTTTTCTCATGTCCCAGTTGGGGTCAGAGTCAGGGTCAGCCATGGTCTCTGGAGCAGGAAGGGTTAAAGGGCCTTGATCAAGGGTCCAACAATGGAGACATTGGGGTTTGATCCTCTGACCTTCTGACGCCAAGACTTAACCGTTGGACCACCACTACCTATGAAAACTGAACACCGTGACAATAAAGGTTTCTTCTTCCTCCATAAAGACCCAAGGTTTGGGGTTTTTGAGGGTTTGGGGTCTTTATGGAGGGTTTTGGGGTCTTTATGGAGGGTTTGGGGTCTTTATGGAGGGTTTTAGGTCTTATGGAGGGTTTGGGGTCTTTATGGAGGGTTTTGGGTCTTTATGGAGGGTTTTAAGTCTTTATGGAGGGTTTTGGGTCTTTATGGAGGGTTTGGGGTCTTTATGGAGGGTTTTGAGTCTTTATGGAGGGTTTTGGGGTCTTTATGGAGGTGCTGGGTCTTTATGGAGGGTTTTAAGTCTTTATGGAGGGTTTTGGGGTCTTTATGGAGGGTTTTGGGTCTTTATGGAGGGTTTTGGGTCTGTATGGAGGGTTTTGGGTCTTTATGGAGGGTTTTGGGTCTTTATGGAGGGTTTGGGGGTCTTTAAGGAGGGTTTTGGGTCTTTATGGAGGGTTTTAGGTCTTTAAGGAGGGTTTTGGGTCTTTAAGGAGGGTTTTGGGGTCTTTAAGGAGGGTTTTGGGGTCTTTATGGAGGGTTTTGGGTTTTTACGGTGGGTTTTGGGTCTTTGTGGAGGGTTTTAGGTCTTTGTGGAGGGTTTTGGGTCTGAATGGAGGGTTTTAGGTCTTTATGGAGGGTTTTGGGTCTTTATGGAGGGTTTTAGGTCTTTATGGAGGGTTTGGGGTCTTTAAGGAGGGTTTTGGGTCTTTGTGGAGGGTTTTGGGTCTTTGTGGAGGGTTTTGGGTCTTTATGGAGGGTTTTAGGTCTTTATGGAGGGTTTTGGGTCTGTATGGAGGGTCTTTGGTCTGTATGGAGGGTTTTGGGTCTTTATGGAGGGTTTTGGGTCTTTATGGAGGGTTTTGGGTCTGTATGGAGGGTTTTAGGTCTTTATGGAGGGTTTTGGGTCTGAATGGGGGGTTTTAAAAGAAGAAGAAACCTTTATTTGTCACGAATTCATGTCTACAGCATTTTGAAATGTTGTTTTCTCATGTCCCAGTTGGGGTCACAGTCAGGCTCAGCCATGGTACGACCCCTGGAACAGGAAGGGTTAAAGGCCTTGATCAAGGGCCCAACAATGGCTGCCTTAGGGTTCGAATCTCTGACCTTCTGATCAGTAGACCAGGGACTTTACCGTTGCCCCCTGACATAGTCAGATGTAGCTTCAATCAACAGTGACTATAAAAGTCCCTCTTAACAGTCAACTTTATTAAAATGACAAGATGCCACAAGAGAATGACGAGAACTGGATGTTAGTTAGACACTTGAATCTCCACGAGTCAACTGTTTGTGGTCTAAGAAATCATTTCAGACTGACTGGTCCCACGGAAAATCCTCCAGACTAACACTGCAAAGTCCAAACTCAAGGCTTCAGAACGGTAGTCCACAAACCGATGAGAGACGTTATGGTTCCTATGTCCGTCCTTTGCACTAGAATACTTCAAAAAGTTCCCAGAAAGAAGGGGTGTAACTCCCATGCTGTGGATCACAAAGCCTTTTGACACCACTCCAGGGCCCCCCCTTGTTGGGCCCTGGAGCGATGCTGCTCCAGGACAGTGCGTCCGTCCACACAGCATAAAGCAGCTAAATGTGGCTTTGAACTGTTGAACCAAGAACCCTGCCTGGTCACTATTTTCAGACTGATGATGAGGTCGTGCATCTTTGTCGTTTCAGTCATAGCATCTGGACTTGCTTGAGTTTCTCGAAGTCGTTTCACCTCTCGTCTTGGATGAGAGGTGAAACGACTTCGAGAACCTCAAGCCAGTCCAGATGCTACGATTGATGCTACGAGGACAACCAAGACCTGGATGACTGAGAACCTTCAGAGACAGAACACCCAACAGTCCAAATCTGCTTTTGGATTCCCTCTGAGCAGCAGTCAGCGACGGTGGGAAGGAACCAAAAACAACCCCTAGGATAGGGAGGGGAGAGGGGAGAGAACCTCTGACAGAACCAGGCTCAGGGAAGGCGGCCATCTGCCTCGACTGGTTGGGTTGGGAGTGGAGATGAGTATCCTCAATACATGGCAACGGCAACAACCTGTACACTTGTGAACAGACATGAATCGCAATTTTGAGCCCCTCAACAAACTCAAAAACGCGTATAACTTGGATCAAACATCAGACCGGGCGAAACATTTAATATTTTGGGGGAATTACACATGTGAGTGGGAAAATGGCTCAACAGCGCCCCCTAGAAAACTAGAAAAAGGGTTTATATTCAGTTAGTTTCACCAAGAGCTCCGAAATTCGGTACACATATGTATCACGACAAGACGCACAAAAAAGCCTCAAGGACCCATACCCACAATGCAACAGGAAGTCGGCCATTTTGAATTTACTGTCAGAGTTTTCTTGATTTTGGCTAAAATTTTCCAATTTTCCAGAGCGAACTCGTTCTAGGGGGTAACTCCGAGACATTTCAAATTTGGCCAGCATATACTACAGGTGGTGGTGAGCAAAAGCTATTAAAATGTTTCACAAAGGTATGAGAGTGTGGGCGTGGCAGTGGGCGTGGCCGTGGTTGCGTCAGCCCGTGGCGTTTTGGAGTTTTGCCATGACATAAACAGGAAGTGCAGTCTAACTAGCCTGTATGTGCTCCGATCGGCCTCAAACTTCAAAGGTGTGATCACAGTCCAGGTCTTATAACAACCATATGGTGATATCCAGTTTCAGTCGTTGACCAGCATGGATGCTAGGACCCGCCCAACGCTGCTCGCAGCTTTAATTTATGCTTGTTTTACGGTTAAAAATAGTTTTAAAAATGTCTTAAGCTGTCTGAAGCTGCTTTGGCTCGTGTAGGGAGGTGGGACTGATGTTAAATATTCAGCCACTCAGTGCTGGTTGGACTTGTGAAAGCAGCTCGTATGAAAGAGGGTTCTTTATGCCACAGTATGTACAGTGAATGATTTGTCTTTCTCTTCCTGATGAGGAGGTTAAAGGAGAACGAGGACATTTTAGTGTGTATTTGTGGACGTATTAAAACAGATTAGCGTTGGTCTGATTTTTATTTTTTTAATGCCTCTGCCTCTGGGAGACGCGTGGAGGAGCTGAAGATAAGAGGAAGGAAAGATAAAATCAGCAACAAAGCTTTTCATCAGGATGTGAGTGTATAGATGTGTGTGTGAGTCTGTGGTCCATCTCCCTGCAGTGTGGAGGATATCTATTAATAAGTTCATCTGATTCGTCTATAAATACATCTCTCCTCGTTCTCCTCACGCCGGCTCGCTGCGTAACGAGCTCTGACAGTAGCCGGTCGGGTTGAGTGTGTGTGTTGTGTGATCCGTGTTGTTCAGGGCGTGTTGGCTTTCAGCACGGCGGGCGGCGCCTCGGGCCTCGGCTCTGGTTAGTCACATGGAGCACGAGAGGAGGAGGGTCCTCGGTTCCTGAACCGGGTTAACCCAGAACCAGGAGCCCAGCGTTTGGACCGGAACCTCCAGGGCTCCTGTCGCTGCAGCGTCTTGGAGTTCACTCGTCGGTCAGCTGGCTGCCTCTTCTGTCGACCTCTGCTTCGCTGCATCGTGACGAACTTCTGCTGCTGCCTCCAGAGAGTCAAGTGGAGGCGCTGCCATGAACCGGATGCTCAGTGGATCAGCAGTTAACTGAGCTCAGTCCATCTGAGACCATCAGGAGCTTCTGATCTGCCGTCTCTGTTTGTCTGAAACTCTTTCATCCTAAACTACAGATGTTTAAGATGTTATCTGAGAAGTTTCAGCTCAGTGTGTTAAATACTTTATTACATAAATGCTTTTTAAACTTCCCCATCAGGACGTTTCTGTCACACGTTCAAATCTGAGAGGTTTCTGATGCATGTAGGAAACCTTGAACAGGAACAAAAACACTGTAAAAAACTAAGAAAGAATGTGAGAAAAAGAGAAAAGGGCAACAAAAGAGAAGCAGGAAGCATCAGGGGAGGTGTGTCTGGGATCAGCATGAGTGGCTGCCCTACAAAAATAACACAAAGGAAAAAATTAAAAATAAAAATGTAAAAAAAAAAAGTTTTAAAAAGCTTTTTAAGGTTCCATTGTTTCTGATGCATGCAAGGTATTGTGAAATAGTAAAAAAGGAAAAAAGTATAATAAAATAAATAATAGTAATAATAGTAATAGTAATAACAATAGTGGTAGTGATAATAATAATAATAATAACAGTAATAATAATAGTAATAATAATAATAATAATAATAGTAATAATAATAATAATAATAGTAATAATAATAATAATAATAGTGATAATAATAATAATAGTAATAATAATAGTAATAATAATAATAGTAATAATAATAATAACAATAATAATAACAGCAATAATAATAGTAGTAGTAGTAATAATAATAATAATAGTGGTAATAATAATATTAATAACACTAATAATAGTAATAATACTAGTAATAATAATAGTATTAATAACAATAATAGTATTATTAATAACAATAGTAATAATAATATTAATAATAACAATAGTAGTAGTAGTAATAAAAACAATAATAATAATAATAATAGTAGTAGTAATAATAATAATAATAGTAATAATAACAATAATAATAATAGTAATAAATAAATAAAATATCCAGCAGAAAACATCAGGTTGCTTCTGTTTGGGATCAGTACAGGTATTTTCTAAGGACATTTCTACATCTCTGTTGATAAATGGCCGCCCTACTAAAACAAAAAAAAAGAAGGAAAAATTCTTTTTAAAAAACTTTTTTAAGGTTCCGAGTGTTTCTGGGTAAGGAATGCATGTAAGGAACTGTGGAAAAGGGAAAGGAATGGTAAAAATAATATTAATAATATTTATAAATAAATAAATAAAACATATTTTAAAAATCAGTCAGTAAACTCAGTAACAGCAGAGACAGATCTTCTTAAAGCAGCAGAGGCTCTCAGGACTTCTGTCTCATCAGTCGCTGCTCATTAGCTTCTCCACAGAGCGCGCGCTGCGGTGAGTCGTGTCGTCATCACGCAGCCTGCTAGGTGGGGGTGACGCACGGAGCATCCCCCCTCCCCTCCCCTCCCTCCCTCCCTCCTCCTCTTCTCCTCTCGCGGATGCTGCGGCCGAGCTCCTGTGCGCGCGGCTCGACCCCTCCTCCTCCTCCTCCTCCTCCTCCTCCAAAGATGTCGCAGGAGCTCCGGTGCTGCTTCTCCTCCGCCGCTCCGCTCGTCCCGCCGCCCTGAACCGATCACCGGGTCCGGTCCGACCTCACACCGCCGGGAGCACCAGCCCGGTCCTCCCCTCCTGCCTCCCTCCCTCACCCGCCACGGAGGAGTTTAAAGCGGCGCATCCTTCCTCTCCTCTCTCTCGCTCTCCCTCTCTCTCCTCCCTCCCTCCTCTCTCGCTCTCTCTACTCTCTCCCTCCCTCCCTCCCTCCCTCCTCTCTCTCTCCTCCACCGCCGCAGAACTCCGCCGACCAACCGTCAGGTGACCGAGCGGAGCGGAATATTCATCAGCACCGTCGTCGTCTCTTCATCCCTCCACTCCTTCGGACTCCTTCGGACTCCTTCGGACTCCAGGCGACCTGAGCTGCCGCAGCCCCCGGTTCTCTCCCCCCCCCGGCCCCCCTGTATCCTCTCATCCGGTCTGGGACGGTCTCCGCTCCACGCACACGCAGATTAACGGGGATTCTGCCTCCCCGCCCGCGCGCTGATGCTGATGTCCTTGAGCTCGGCCTGCACGGTGAGTCGGTGAGTCCGTGCGTGCCCCGCGTGCGTGACTCTTATTTACCCTGTGTGCCCGAGCGCCGTTTGTACCGGGGGGGTGTTGAGCTGTGATTCACCGGGAGCCCGTCGGGGGGTTCGGGGAGCGGAGCTCGGCCTAACGTGGCTCCACAGGCCCGACTCCGCTATACAGTAGGACATACCATAATAACCCGGCACGGCGCTATGACATTAGAGGAACGGTGTGTGTGCGCGTGTGTGCGTGGATGTGCTTGTGCGCGCGTGTGCAGCTAATGATAGCCAGCCTCTCATCCATCCGGTGATGGAGGGCTGCAGTCCAGCGTTTTCACCGAGCACCATGCGCCCTCCTCCCGCCTGCCGCCCGGCTCTGCCCCGCTCTGCTCCGGAGCTCTGGCCGGCTGCGCTGTTCGTCTCGGTCACGGCGCATCGCACCTGCAGCGCCGAGCTGCGGGGGTGTCGGTTTGATCCGGTAATGATCGGCGGCCGGAGGGACCTTCACGAGTCGCCCGGCGCGGGGCGGTGTGAGTTTGGGGCAGAGCGGCCCGGTAACCTTGCGGAGGGACAGAAGTGGCGCACAGCCGCTGTAACGATGACCTGCTGGGGGGGATGGAGGGATGGAGGGGATGGAGGAGGCACGTCTGAAGGTCGTTCTGTGGGAAACACACTGTTGCATGGGGCAATTCCTGCACACTGCTCTGTGTGTGTGTGTGTGTGTGTGTGTGTGTGTGTGTGTGTGTGTGTGTGTGTGTGTGTGTGTTGGGTGGAGGGACACTGAGTGTGAGATGTGATGGATGCACATCGACCATGGAGGTGTTCTTCTCCTCCCTTCTTTAAACTTGGAGGATCCTCGTCCTCCTGGAGCGTCTCCACGGTGATGCGTTTCTCTGCTCTCCTCTGATGGACTCTGGTTGTATCCAGTCCTCAGTGTGTTTTTCCTGCTGGGCTCCACTGAAGTGTGAGTGGCAGCGAGCCAGCAGCAGATAAAGGCCCCTCCAGAGGTGACCCTTGGAGTGGGACTGCAGGGACCAGGTCCTGACAGGAGGTGGACCAGGTCTCTGTAACTTCCTCAGTCACATGTGGTCCGGTGTAGGAATCCTGAGCTGCTCCGTCCAGACCCCCTTTTGGTGCAATATGAACACACTCAGACCCGGAGACTCAGTCTGGATCTGTGCAACATGAAATCTGGTGCAGCACCAGCAGACCTGGACCCGAACACATTCAGACCCTCACCAGAGATGTGTGCAGTATTCTGTAGGAGTATTTGTACTAGTGAGAGGATCAGTAGTACCTCAGTATTTGCAGTTCTGGTGTTTTAACATCCAGACGACTTTGGAGAATCAAATGTTTCTCCTGATATTTCAGTTAAATGCAGGACAGCAGATGTTCTCCATGAGCAGGAATCAGTGTTTTAGTA
The DNA here is from genome assembly GCA_024666655.1 of Dascyllus trimaculatus. Lineage (NCBI taxonomy): Eukaryota > Metazoa > Chordata > Actinopteri > Pomacentridae > Dascyllus > Dascyllus trimaculatus. The sequence continues at coordinate 36,290,573 of CM045452.1, read as the reverse complement.
CTTATAGACACGTCTGTGCAGTATTAATACTTCTCTATCAGTATTTCTACTCGTACATATTGTTATTTCCACATTCAGAGTCAGTCTGAGTACTACTGCATGTTTTTTGGTTTCTTTTTCTTTCTCTGCTGACATTCCCTAAATGTTTGCACTCTGCTGCTGTGGTAATGCACATCGTACCGTATCCTATCGTACCGTGTTGTACGTCGCCATCGCTGGCCTAGAATCGGATGCCATGAGGAGCCTCTCTCCTCTGTCTTCCCCTCAACCTCCTGCGATAAAGAGAAAACACCTGAGGGAGAAAGCGGAGCCACTTTCTCTTCAAAATAAAGGAGAACAATCAAAGCGCTGCGACCCTCTGAGGGATGCGTGAGGACGAGCCGGGCGCTTGCATTCAGGATAGATGGCCGGCTGCTGAGGATTGTGGTGACCTTTTGTCTGACTCTTTTCATGTTCAAACACATTTTCAGCCGACCTCACTCGCTCTCCCTCTCTCTTGCTCTTATTTTGAAAGAGCCGTGGTGTGTGACACTCTTGTGTGTCCTGACAGAGAGCGTATAATTGATGTCTCTGGGCGTGAGCGTGAGCGTCTTTGTGTGTTTACTGTCCTGCTTCCTGCGTCCTGTGGCTAAAGGTTTCATGTGTGGAGCTCGGAGTGGGGAACAAATCGACTGACAAAGTGGGTTTTTTCCCAATTTATGTAATGCCGGCTCACATGCGCACGCACACATGCACATGTGGACTGTACACATCAAAGCTCGGAGACAAACACAGAGACACTCGGAGTTAGTTGCAGCAGTCGCCAGGCTGAACAGAAGAGCTGCTTTTCCCTCTCTCTGGGGTGAGCGTTATAAAATCAGACAGAATCAGTGAGTAAGAGATCGGCTGGGAAGAAGATGCGACTGGCTGAGTAAATAAATGATTGCAGTAGCAGGAAGCAGACAGACAGGGAGAGCGACAAAATGAGAGGACGGAGGAAGAGGAAGGTAAAATAATAACGAGCAATGAGACGCCACGAGACAAGGCTGAAAGAAAATAAATATAAAAACAGTAAACCTACAGAGAGACATTCAGATAAATAGGTGGAGGCAAATAAGAGAAGATGGAGAGCAAGAGGAAGCTTCAAAGGCAGAGCGAGGTGACTCAGTTCTAAACTAACACTCTCAGTCAGGATGGAAGCAGGAGGCAGAAGATGGAAGAGGGAGCTGAGGGAGAGTGAAGAGTGGAGAGGAGGGAGGAGAAGAGGAATTAATGATGAGCGCCGCTTCGCTTTTCTCTTCCTCCTGTCTGTCCTCGTCCTCGTGTAAAACACCCTGATAGGGAATCAGAATATGTTGTGTCATGTGTGATGCTGGGAATATTTAGCTCCAGCCGGCGCTAATTGCTCACGTGGGATGAAGCGTCGCTGGTTGGTGTGGCTGAAGGAGAGGCAAGTTCTGCTCGAGCACTATCGGTGTCAGATTCACTTTAATTAAATCAGTTCCAGGGATGGGTTGAAATGTTAATTCACTGATTAGGAAATTGTTTTCCAGTAGATTCAACAAGAGCGGCTCACTTCAGGAAATCTCCCCTCGTTGGGCTCACAAGCGTCTTATTAGGCCGGACAAATTGGACGTGAATTAATCAAACCTACCGGCCACGTGTCCGGAGGTGAGTGAAGTGTGTCAGAATGCATGAGGTGTGTTTTTGCACAACCCTGAAAGAAACAAATCCCAAGAAAGCACCTGAACCAACAACGACCACGTAAAGCCTCGTGTCCTAAAACCTGATGTTGCAGCAGTCAGGAGGCTCTCAGGAGTTACTTTTGCATTCATTTACTTCAGCATTTAAAATTTTAGTCATGTTTAAAATGAAAAACCAGCGTTTCACGTTGCCAGAAAATAAGGGAAAACACAACAGTCCTTCTGTTGGCGGCTGTGGCTCAGGTGGTAGAGCAGGTTGGTCACTGATCCTAAGGTTGGCGGTTCAATCCCCGGCCTCTCCACATGCCGAAGTGTCCTTGGGCAAGACCCTGAACCTGAAGTTGCTCCCAGTGGTTGACAGGCACCTTGCATGGAAGCTCTGCATGGAAGGTGCTGTGTAGATGTTTGGAGAAGGTTGCTGTAGTTCCTTTACTGGTAGGGGCTCATCCATGGCGGTGATTCATTCCATCCCCAAGGCTTTTGAAGGACTGGTGCTGGATGCAGGAGTATCGTCAGAATCATGTTCATGGATTTGCACCGTTCAATCTGCCACGCTGAGGAAGACCAGCAGGTTGATGCTCCACTGGTGTCCTGGATCTTGGACTACCTAACTGGTCCTCCTCACCACATTAGAACCATCCGGTATATTTTCCTCTTTACCCAGAACACCCAAGACTTCACGAAGAGCTGTCCTCGTAGATCCAATCGTAGCATCTGGACTTGGTTGAGTTTCTTGATTCGAGCAACTCAACTAAGTCGCAACCATGACCTGGATGACTGAGGATCTTCACAGACGTGTTGTTCATGAAGAGCTGCGACCTACAGAAGTCCTCCAGTGACTCTGCAGTTGTTGGATGGATTGGTGGTGGTCTAGGGGGTGCCAGAGGTTGGAGGACAGTTTCTGGACTTCTGCAGCTCGACAGTGGAACTAAGCACAGATGCCTGAAAGCAACTGAACTTCTCTCTTTGGCTCTTGGAGATGTTTTAGGTCTCATCCACTACTTTCGACCTGATACTGAGCCGGACCATCTCTCCATGAGAAGACCGAAGTCTACATTCTGGTATCTTGTCTTCGTCCTTTTCACGTCTCTCTGTCTCAAGTCAACTGTTTCCAACTGAAGATTTAAAGCGGATATTTTTTAAAGTTGTTTTGATCAACTGAGGCTCAAACAACACAAATTAAGGTTCTAATCAGAAGAACTACCAAGCTGGACGATAACAGGAAGTACTTTATATTTAGTCATCCTTAAGTTGAACGGTGAACCAGGACGCTGTAAAGGGTCGCAGGTGTTGGCCGTGAAGGACATCATCTCCAAACTGAAGATTCTTCTTCTGTTTTGAACCTCTGGGATTGGAGGTGAAACGTCTCCAAGAACCAAAAAGAGAAGTCCACTTGCTTTTTACTGATTCTGACTTTGTGGCTACCAGGAGCTGGATGGTGGAGATGAGATGATACCTGGACCTTCACTTGGACAGGACCAGGACCTGTCGAAGGCTCCAGACCTCCAGTCCATGTGGCACCATGTTAGCTGTTGTCTATACTGAGGTCTAAATCCTGAGATCTGATAAACAGACTCAGAAAGCCTTTTTCCAGGAGGCAGATGTGGACAATCTATACTTCTGGTGGAGACGAGGATGTCGTCCAAACCTCCCTCCATCATGGACAACATCTCCAACCATCTACTCGGTGTTCTGGCTCTCCAGAGGAGCTGATTTAACCCGAGTCTAAGATTGTCATCATCCAGATTTGTAAATCCTCCAGATCATGATAAGAACACAAATGTCCTCTACAGAAGCCACATTCAGTCCTGCATGAGTGGTTGAGTAAAGCTACAGAGCTCAGCTGCTGAAGGAGACTTCTGCACTTTGAGAATTATGAAGCTATAGGCTACCTTTGAGAAACGTTTTTACATCTTCAAGAAGAACCAGTTGGTTTGACACCAAGAGACATGCGCAGGATAAGGAGGAGAGACGGACCAGAGAATTTGAAATCGGATATGTTTGTCCCTTATTTTCTGCCGTTTACACAACGATAAAATCCCAGTTGTTCGTATTAAACGTGACCAAAGTTTTGAATAATGCAGTAAATGAAGGTAGAATTAATCCCCGTCTGCACAAAGCTTCCGACTGCTCTGAACGTCGGGCTTCCGGGGTTTTTCTACGTCAGTCAGGTGCAGGATGTTGGAGTCCTCTTTCCACACGTTGAAACGTTGTCCGGCACGTTTTGAACAAGATTCCAATGACGTCAGATTAGAGACGCCTCCTGCTGCCTCTACATCAGTGATCTGTAGCGGCAGTCAACAGGAAGTCCACTTTTACCACAGAACACCAGAAGCCAGCCCTTACATCTATCCTCGTAGTTTCAATGGTAGCATCTGGACTAGCTTGACTTTGTCCAAGACGTTCCACCTCTCATCTTGACTTTGTCCAAGACGTTCCACCTCTCATCCAAGATGAGAGGTGGAACGTCTTGGACAAAGTCAAGCTAGTCCAGATGCTACGATTGAAACTACAAGGTCAACCATGACCTGAATGAACCTCCTCAGACACCCCTTGCGTTTGTCGTCCCACAGCAAACATAACATTAATAACCTTAATACTGGGTCACCTGAACCCACTTCCAGGTGAATCCTGAATTTTGTACACGTGGTTTTGAAATAGCGCTTTGTTGCCCCGTAAGTCCAAATACAAACTTGCATTTCCCTTCTTCTTGACATTTCCCCAGCCCGTCTTGTAGCCGTCTTTTCAAACTCAGAACACCTGCTGTCATCCTGCTGGTCTCTTCTTCGGCGTATTGGTCTTGATTTTTGGTTGCTGCAGCTTCTAGTCTTCATGTTCCTTCTTTAAGACTCCTCATTGTTTCTTTACATGCGGTTCTAAATCAGTCCAGGTTTGTTGTCTGATCGCTTCACGCTAACTAGCATGAATGCTACAATACCCGAGCTATAGTGCTCCTGTGCAGGTGACAGCTTCCATCAGTTCTTCTAGTAAAAGACCAGATATCCTGTGAAAGCATGCAGCTGATAGCCCACAGTTTGTAGTCTAGTCCAGTGGTTCTCAACTGGTCCAGCCTCAGGATCCACTATGTCTCTATTAATAACGGTTGCAACCCAAATTGTTGAAGTTTGCTGTTCCTGTTAACAAATTAAGGTTTATCTGGGTGGAGTCTCAACATATTTTGATACAGCTTAGGACAATTTCGGCTTTTTTTTTTTGCTAATTTTGGTATATTTGGATGTTTTTTACCAAGTTTTGGGCATATTTTGTCCCATTTTGACAGTTTCTGAGCACATTTTGGTTCATTTTTGGGACGTTTTAGCATAAATTTCTCCAATAAGCTGGCAGAGACAAATCTAGAGGTTAATAGTGGGAAACTACTGGTGTCACCACCACTAAATATCCTGCTACTGAAAACAAACTGTCATAAGAAACACATCCTTTAAAATTAAAGACTTTATACCACTACTTTTTACAGGGGACATGCTTCTGCGACCCTTGAAAAATGGCTTCGCGGCCCACTTTTGGGTCCCGACCCACCAGTTGAGAACCACTGGTCCAGTCTGTCATCTTATGTAGGACTAGCATCGCTGTTCGGAGTATTTTGTATACTGGCTGCAGTATGATGTGATTATTAGCTGCCATGTGAGGATCTGGTTGTATTAAATAACACAGGAAGCACAGCAGGTCTATCGTTTAAACAGCGTTTGATTTAGAACTTCACATTTCTGTTCCTCAACCAGTCGAATCGGACGTTCCTGAAGTGGCTTCATGGTGTTTTATTCGCTGTCCTGTCGTGTGAAAAGTGTTTGGAGTGATGCACCGGTTGAACTGCTCTTTACAGGGGGATGATTTACAAAGTTAAATCCGTACGAAGGCAAACAATTTAAACTAGCAAAATCTAAAAATAAAAATCACCCCACAATGAAATAAGCTAACGGTCGGATCTGATGGACTTGAGAGGCTGCTGACTGAGAAATGATGTGACTTGTCAAGTTTGCAGTTTGGGCTCGAACCTCCATGTTGGCAGGAGGAGGCGGTGCTTACAAGCTCAGGCTTCCACAAGCTGGCCAATCAGAGGAAAGAGGGCTTTTAGGGAGGGGGGGGGGCTTAAAGAGCCCGGAGCTAATGTTGCCCTTTTTCATGCGGAGGCTCAGCTTGAGGGCTGATGGGACCAATCAGGACCGTCTGAGCCGTGACTCATTTAAAGCTGCTCTAGTGTCCCAGAATAAACACACAGAGGTAGAAGTGAGCGTAACGTGTTCCTTCTGAAGCCGCTCTAATTAGCATCTTTACATTAGTATGGAATGAAACTGTCAGCGGACTCTGCTGTTCCTCGGTCCGTTAAGCATTTTAGCATCTTTTATTGTACAGTTAGCCTGTATAGTCTGCTGTTAAAATCTGGTGGACGTAACGTTTAGCAAGAGAATGTTGGACTTCAGTTGTCAGCTGCTTCTGTAAATCAGCTCAGATTGCAGCCACTTCCTGTATTATTATTATTATTACTAAAATGATCATATGTCAAAGGATCCCATTGAGCTCTAGACTGTCTCTAATTGGCCTTTATCCAAAAAAACATGACTATAATAAAAACCCTGGTGGACCTCAGCATGCTAGATGCTAACAAGGTGATAGCTCTCAAGGTTCACACACCGACCACTAGAGGTTGGATGAAGCAAATAATGTCCACCTGAGAGAATAAAGTGAATATTATAGGAGGTTTGGGGACCCTTGAAGTTTGAGTTTAGTGTTGATACTGTTGGTTGTTGTTTGTCGTGTTTTTTTTCCAGTATATGCAACAAAAAAAAAAGACACCATCATGTGTCAGTGATGTTGGTTTGCAGCCAAAACATGCAGATTTGAGCATCATTTGATTTTAATTGCGCCTTCGGGCTTTGATTTTGCGTTCACAGCCAATCAAAGGTGTCATTTTTGCACCTTTTGATCTCGTGTTTGTATTAAGATCACGACTGATGCATTAATGTTGGATTTTCATGGCTGAATCTGGTCCCAGCGAGCCGGCCGGCCCTCAGAGATGACTGGATGTGATGGTGGTGAGTGGGATCGATGGAACAGAGTGGTAATGCTTCTGTCTCTCTCTCCTCCAGGTCCTGGTGGTGCAGCAATAGCTACCTCTGAACTGGATCCGCTTCCTGTCTCTGATTCATCAGCCGCCTTCGCCTCGCTCGCCCCTCTCTCCGCCCGTCCGTCGTCCCTCCATCGCCGTCTGCAGGTCCGTCCGTCCGCCCGGCCGTCCATGGACTGGCCGTGACCCCGGAGGGAGGGGGACAGAAACGAGGAAAGAGCGGAGTCGCAGAGGAGACGAAGGAAGAGAAAGCTGGATTCATTCAGACGTCACGCTTCTGAAGTGCCCCTGCTCGCCGTCCTTCATCCCCCTCACCCTCCTCCTCCTCCGCCTCCCTCTGTTGTAGAGATTTAAAGGAGCAGTGGGAGGCAAAGGCCGAGATAGGTAGGAGAAAAACACAACCAACGCCCTCTCATCGCCCTGATACAGAATTAAAGAAGGGTTTGGGCGTATCGGCAAATAGAAATACTGAGACAGAAGAAGGAGACTGGAGCACATGAACAACCCTCCACCCAGCAAACGAAAGGGGACCTGAGCAGACTACGGAGAGAGAGGAGGACCAGAACACAGGAAGACACTCACTGATATGTCAACGACAGCCACCATGGGGGAAATGGCAAACAGCGCTGTGGAGTTTTATCCTAAAGGGACTCGAGGCGGTGGAGGAGGAGGAAGGGCAGACGGCAGCCATGCAGGGGGAGACTTTGGGGTCACGGTGACGGAGCTCAGGGAGCTGATGGAGCTCCGAGGAGCCGACGCCATACAGAAGGTCCAGGACAGCTATGGAGGCACAGAAGGCCTCTGCCAGAGACTACAGTCCAACACCACTGACGGTGAGCAGCAACGGGTCGATGGGTGGAAGATGGAAGGATGGGTGGATGAATAATGTAGGCGGCTTGATGAATGAATGGGTGAGAGCACAGATGCATGAATAGACTGATGGAGGAACGGTTGGGTGAATAGATGGCTCACCTGCCTGGATGGATGGATGGATGATGGATGATGGATGGATGGATGATGGATGGATGGATGATGGATGGATGGATGATGGATGGATGATGGATGATGGATGATGGATGGATGGATGATGGATGATGGATGGATGATGGATGGATGATGGATGATGGATGGATGGATGATGGATGATGGATGGATGATGGATGGATGGATGATGGATGGATGATGGATGGATGGATGGATGATGGATGATGGATGATGGATGGATGGATGGATGATGGATGGATGATAGATGGATGGATGGATGGATGATGGATGATGGATGGATAGATGATGGATGATGGATGGATGGATGATGGATGATGGATGGATGGATGGATGATGGATGGATGATAGATGGATGGATGGATGGATGGATGGATGATGGATGATGGATGGATGGATGGATGGATGATGGATGATGGATGGATGATGGATGGATGATGGATGTATGATGGATGGATGGATGATGGATGATGGATGGATGGATGGATGGATGGATGATGGATGGATGATGGATGGATGATGGATGGATGGATGATGGATGATGGATGGATGGATGGATGAATGGATGGGAGATGAATCGGTTCACTGAGATTAGCTGAATGAAGCTGCAGGAGGGTGGATGAGGTCCTCTTGGCCATGAATACCTTCATATAAGTGCTGCAAACTGTTCCAATCATCACCATTCGGCTTGAACAGACCAGACAGATTCCATGTGGTCGTCAGTTAGTCCAGAAAACCCCCCAACTGGCCGCTTTATTTCATGCATTATTAAAAGGCTGAGTTTACCTTCGCTGCAGTGCAAAGTCTCAGACGGATGAATGCAGAGTGAAGCGAGAGCACTTCCATTAAACGGTGGAAACTCAGCGAGTGTAATCCTGGATGTGGAGGCTGGAGGAGGAAAACGGGTGGATGGACTGATTGATGAATGGATGACGGGATTATGGCGGGTGAATGGGTGGAAAGCTGATAGAGTAAATCAATAAATGGATGAATGGAGTAAAACTGTGCGAGGATTAACTGGAATCTGACGGCACACCTGCAGCGTCGTCCAGCGCTCTGCTGCTCTGTTTGTTCTGAACGTCTCTGTCAACAGTCAAATAAAGGCAAAGTCATCCTCGTAGTTTCAACCGTAGCATCGCTTGAGTTTCTCGAAGACGTTTCTGGAGGTGGAACGTCTTCGAGAAACTCAAGCAACCTTTTTGAGGTCTTTAAGGAGGAGTCTGAAGTCTCCCAAAAGATCTTCAAGGTTTTTCAGGTGGTTTATGAGATCTTTCAGGGGGTTTTCAAGGAGTTTGAGGTCTTTCAGAAGATATTCAAGGTCTTTAGGAAGATTTTAGAAGTCTTTGAGGAGGTTCTTGAGGTCTTAAGGGAGGTTTTTGACGTCTTTAAATAGGTTTTTAAGATCTTTAATGAGGTTGTTGATGACTTCAATTAATTATTCAAGACTTTCAAGGAGATATTTGAGATCTTCAATGAGGTTTCTGAGATATTTAAGGACATCTTTGAGATGAGTTTCTCGAAGACGTTCTACCTCTCAAACCAAGAGGCTTGAATCCTCTTGGATGAGGCTTCAAGCAAGCTTCTTGAGGTCTTTCAGGAGGAGTTTGAAGTCTCTCAGAAGATTTTCAAGGTCTTTCAGGCGGTCTATGAGATCTTTCAGGGGGTTTTTAAGGAGTCTTTCAGTAGGTATTCAAGGTCTTTAGGAATATTTTAGAAGTCTTTCAGGAGGTTCTTGAGGTCTTAAGGGAGGTTTTTGATGTCTTTAAATAGGTTTTTAAGATCTTTAAGGAGGTGGTTGATGACTTCAATTAATTATTGAAGGAGATATTTGAGGTTTTGAGGTCTTTGAGGAGGTTTCTGAGATATTTAAGGACGTCTTCGAGACCAAGCCTCTTGGTTGAGAGGTGAAACATCTTTGAGAAACTCAAGCAAGCTTCTTGAGGTCTTTCAGGAGGACTTTGAAGTCTCTCTGAAGACTTTCAAGGTCTTTCAGGTGGTTTATGAGATCTTTCAGGGGGTTTTCAGGGAGTCTGAGGTCTTTCAGTAGGTATTCAAGGTCTTTAGGAAGATTTTAGAAGTCTTTCAGGAGGTTCTTGAGCTCTTAAAGGAGGTTTTTGAAGTCTTTAAATAGGTTTTTAAGATCTTTAAGGAGGTTGTTGATGACTTCAATGAATTATTCAAGACATTCAAGGCGATATTTGAGATCTTCAGGGAAGTTTTTGAGATATTTAAGGACATCAAAGACGTTCTACAACTCATCCAAGAGGCTTGAAGCTTCTTGGATGAGAAGCGAAACGTCTTTGAGAAACTCAACCAAGTCCAGATGCTATGATTGAAACCATGAGGACAACCATGACCTGGATGACTGAGAACCTTCACAGACATAAAGGCAAAGTCCTTCACTAACAGTCTGACCAATATTTAAGCTATATACATATATCTATAATAATAAATCCACACAGTTTTTGTTCTGTTAATTTATCTGTACACTCATTTTGAGAACCTCTCTAGAATTTTCTAGCAGAATTTTTTTTAAAGTAGACTTTATTGCAGGACTCTGGATTTGACTGCATTTAATAGTCACAAATCTTCACTTCTGAGAACCAGAAACCATCAAATTTCCACCATATCTGCTTGAAGCATGACTCAAATGATTATTGATGATCTAAATATTTGCCGTTTTATCTGGTGAATTGGTTCCAGCTTCTGAAATGTGAGGATTTACTGATTTTTGTCCATTTCTATCACAGTAAACTGAATTTTTGGGGGGTTTCAACTGTTAAAACAAACAAAACTAAATACTATCAGCGCTTTCAGACTCATCTGTAGACTATTGATGTTAACATGTGGCTTTTAAAACCCCCAGAACCCGACGTGAGTCTTAAAATAATCCCATGAATCATAAAAAGCAAACAAAAAAAAAAGTAAAAGTTGAGTTTATTTGATGTGACTTTTCTCAAAAAATGTAATCAGCATGTTCAACATCTTTCCAGGTGTCCACAGGTGTTAAGACTCAACAGCTAGTTTTCATGTTAGACCTTTAATTTGCTTCTTTACATGTCTGCTCTGTGGGAACACTGCCTGCAGTTCAGCCGATAACTTCCTGGGTTTTTGTCACATGACTGTTGGTCACAGCTGAGTCACCGACGGCTCCTCTGAGGACGGATTCTTTAGTGTTTTATTGGATCTGTCCAGTGTGAGCGGTCCGTCTGTGGTGAATTTCTAAACGAGGCACGTCCAATGTTTTGGTTGTTTTTCTGATGGAACCTGAAGTCACACATGTTGCGTTCAGGGACCGTCGGAAAGTTGAAAATGTCTTCTGTCTTTCTGGTCGCTGGTTCTCATCAACGGTGCCGGTTCAGTGTCTAAACCCTAAGACTGGGAACGACCGCCGCGGGTCAGACTTCGGCCGGCGTGTCTTTAGCGTGTTCCTGTGTGTTCCAGCAGGGGTGTGGTGCCACGCTACGCCCACTCCTTCAACTAGTTGGTAACCTAGCAACACAACAGCAGAGAGAAGTTGGCCCGGAGAGTCGGCGAGAGGGAGAGGGACGACTGAGAAGTGCGAGGAGATGGAGAGAGGAAACGGACAGGGGGTGAATGGAGGAAGACGAGTGTGTGTGTGTGTGTGTGTGTGTGTGTGTGATGCTGAAAAAGTGAGAGGGCTGGTGGGTGTTGAGTTACAGTAAGTCTGTGTTGAGTGTTGCTAATTTGATACCATGAGCTGGTCAGGAATCAGTGCAGCAGGTCCCAACAAACCCGACGCAGCACACACACACACACACACACACACACACACTCATGCAACACACACACACACACTCCGGTGTCCTCATGTACTCATGTATCTGCAGATGTCCCTACACAGAGCAGTGGGTAAACACAACACACACCGGCGCTCTCTCTGCCCACTTCTTGCCTTTTCTCTCTGCACTGTGCCGACTTCCACCGAACACGTATGATGTCAAACGACGTGACAAAACCAGCCAAAGTGCAAACACGGGTGGAGGAAGATGCCCCACCTCTGAGTACAAAAATCCAAGTCGCTGTAAAAGAGCCGTCTGCTGGAGATCTATTTTCTGAGGCGTTTGACGCGACGATGAAAGCTGCTGCCTCGGCTCTGTGTCGTTACAGTAAAGAGACAGAGCTGGAGAGTGGCTGGTCGGATCAGACGGGGGGATATGGGCATGGACGGCGCTGCACCGAGGTAAACACAGAGTGTATACATCATGATGCTGTAACGTGATCCACAGAGCAGGGTGGGGGTTAAAGCAATCACACAAACAGATATGGATACCCTGCATTCACTGCAGTATGAGACCATTACATCCACGGCGAGGAGGAGGAGGAGGAGAAGGAGTGAGAGGAGAGCGTGGGGGGTGGGTGGATGAGGGGTGAGGCGGGAAAGCTAGAACAGCTTGCCGCATTGTCAAGGACACATCAAGGGGAGATTGAGAGAGAAAAAGAGGAGGAGGAGGAGGAGGATGAAGAGGAAGGAAGGATGGAGCAGGGAGGAGGGAGGGACTAATGAGTGGAGGGTACAGCTACGATTACTCAGCATAAGGTCACCTGTTCTGTGTCTGCCTCGGCCTGAACTCTGCTCTGTGGCTGCTACATGCTGCAGCGAGCACATCGGACCGGGACGCCTCCAAACATGCAGGCCGACGGGCGCGAGGAACAGAGCCGCCCATCTCAGCCAACCGCGGCGTGCCAATCGCTGTCCGCTTCCCCGAGCAGCCAATCAAAAAAAAGAGAGAAAAAAACTCCAAGCCTCTACCACGCTGGAGGAATGACATCACCTGTTGCTGGGCAGAAACCTGTTAGAGACAGGAAGCCCTGGACCTGATATCCTGGTCTCCATGGAAACTGAATCACTTTAGGGGTGAGGTTGAAGGGTGAGGATGGAGATGTTGCAGTGGGGATGGAGGAAGGAAGGGACAGGTGGAGCTGGATGGAGTTCCGGGGCGTTTTTATTTCGCTCCGTCATGTTTTTTCTTCACTGTGGATCATTTTCACTGCAGTCTATGGAAACAGAACATGAAGGAGAACTCAGACATGCCTCATCTGCAGTATGACAGTCAGAATGCCATCAGTCATAAGAAAGAAAAAGTTGAATTATTTGACTTTTTATTTTATTTATTTCAACAAACAAACTTGGAATCGACATGTGCAACATTTTCCCAAGTGTCACCAACACTGGAAAACAATGCCGGCTCTAAATACTGCAGACACCTAATGGCTTTTATTTTTAAATGAGCTCTGCGTGAACACTTCCTGTAGTTCAGCCGAGGAGTCCCTGAGCTTTTGTCACATTGCTGCTGGTTGCAGCTGAGTCACCGATGGCTTCTGATGCGCCAAGAAGAGCGTAATATTTAGGGCTCGAGCACCAATAGACCATATAACCAGAGTTATAATGGTTTATTATTATTTTGCAAACTTTTGAATTGCAATTTTGAGGCCCTAAACATACCCGAAAATGGGTATAACATGGCACGCCCATCAGACCTGGAAAAACATTTAGTATTTTGGGAAAATTAGACGTGTGAATGGAAAAATGGCTCAATAGCGCCCCCTAGAAAAATAGAAAAAACGGTTTAGGGTCAGTTTGTTTAACCTAGAGCTATGAAATTCAGTACACACATGTATCACGACAGGATGTACAAAAAATCCTCAAGAACTCATACCCAGAATGCAACAGGAAATCGGCCATTTTGAATTTACTGTCAGATATTTGGTGATTTGGGCGAAAATTTTCCAATTTCCTAGAGTGAACTCGTCCTACAGGGTAACTCCAAGAGATCTCAATTGTGGCCAGTATATGCTACAGGCATTGGTGAATAAACGTTAAAATGTTTTGCTCAAGTATGAGGGCACTCCCGTGGTGGATGCAGCTTTTGGCGTTTTGCCATGAAAGAAACAGGAAGTGATGTCGAACTAGCCTGTACGTGCTCCGATCAGCCTGAAACTTTACATGTGTGGTCAAAGTCAAGGCTGATGACATCCGTATGGCGATATCCATAGACATATATACGTAGACGCCGCGTTGACTGCTGCTGCCGATTGGAGCCGACGTGCCTACGCGGCGGCCATCTTGGTACAGTGCCACTCGCCCCTACAGTGCATTACGTCTACAGAGGAATGACATGTCTGCACTATAAAAGTGATCATAAATCCATCAGTTGTCAACATATATTGTTTGTTACAAACGTCAGACATGGAGGACGGACAGGCAGACATAAATAGAACAAAAGCATCCAAGCATCCTGTGTCAAAGCTACATGTGTGACGTTTTAACAAACCAAACCGTTTGGAAATCGGTTAAAAATTCAGTGAATAATTCTACTTTAAGATTGTGGAGTACCTCTTACCTCCATAGACGCACATTCACTCCCCCCTCTGCTAGCCCTGTACCAAGATGGCGGAGCTTTAGGCACGTCCCTCCACAGTCAATGTGGCGTCTACGTATATATGTCTATGGCGATATCCAGTCTCAGTCGAATTCTGATGAACGCTAGCACGTCATGAAACAGGAAGTGCTGTCTAACTAGCCTGTACATGCTCCAATTGGCCTCTAACTTCACATGCATGATCAAAGTCCTGCCCTGATGACAGCCATATGGTGATATCCAGTCTCAGTCGCTGACCAGCACGAAGCGAGGACCCGTCCAGCTTTAATGACGTTTTTTTCCCCTCAAAATTCTGTCAGTGACAACACTTTGCTTTGGGTAACTTCTTCAATGAAACCTGTAACGTAAATAATAATCTTACGCTTATAAATGTGTTGCCATACTTACACCGCCTGCAGTTCAGCCGAGAGGTTCCTGAAGTTTTGTCACATGGCTGTCGGTCGGTGCTGAGCCACTGATGGTTGTTCTGTTTTATGGAGAAGCTCAGAATTTGGTTCTGTTTTACAACTGAAATGCATGCCTCAGATGAGTAGCTCAAGGACTGTTCATTTTGTTCCGTTTTTACAGTCTCTGGCTCTGATAAATGCTCTGATTTATGATCGTAAAGACAGGATGCCTTTTGGGGTTCGGAGGGTTTACTGGACAGAGGAAGCTGATTCTGTGTCGCAGTCTGCTGTTATGAGCTGCATTCTGCGTTCTCACGAGTTAAACCTGGAAGCATCTGAATGATGACTGATTCACAGAAATCTCACTGAAATTAGGTAAACCACAGACTGTTATTTAAAACAGCAGCAGAGTGACTCATGCTGTGAGTGTGTCACTGAGTGAACAGATGTGAATTTTACCTTCGCTTATTTATTCGATCGTTTAATTTACAGAAAGGCATCCTGACATCCCAACCTGTCTCTTTCCTTTCAGGCCTCAGCGGCGACCCGGCGGACCTGGAGCGTCGGGGCCAAACGTTCGGCCAAAACTTCATCCCCCCGAAGAAGCCCAAGACCTTCCTGGAGCTGGTGTGGGAGGCCCTGCAGGACGTCACGCTCATCATCCTGGAGGCCGCCGCCATCATCTCTCTCGGCCTCTCCTTCTACCAGCCTCCCGATAAGGAGACCGAATGTGAGGACGTGGGTGGAGGGTGGTGGGGGTGGAAGGTTTGGATGAGGGTGAGAGAAGTCCGGCGGCAGGATGAGATGTGTTAGGGACAGCATGTCATCATCAGCATACGTTATCACCCCGTCCTGGTTAAAGAGGGCGGCAGGAACGAGACAAAGAGGAAGCTGTAGGAATAGATGGTTCTACTCCCAGCTGTTTACTGCCAAATAGAAAAAACACCTTAAGATTAAAATGTCAGTAAGTGGAGCTCAAGTCAAGATAATTTGGTCAAATGGAAACTCCCCAAAATTCACTTTGACCCAGTAAAAATCAGTGTTTTTGTTCCTGTGACAGTTTTGCTCACTGTGGCTCATTTATTCACTGCAACAAAAAGTCTATGAACACCAACATCTAGACCCCTATGAACACCAACATCTAGACCCCTATGAACACCAACATCTAGACCCTATGAACACCAACATGTAGACCCCTATGAACACCAACATCTAGACCCCTATGGACAACAACATCTAGACCCTATGAACACCAACATCTAGACCCCTATGAACACCAACATCTAGACCCTATGAACACCAACATCTAGACCCCTATGAACACCAACATCTAGACCCTATGAACACCAACATGTAGACCCTATGAACACCAACATCTAGACCCCTATGAACACCAACATCTAGACCCCTATGAACACCAACATGTAGACCACTATGAACACCAACATCTAGACCCCTATGAACACCAACATCTAGACCCCTATGAACACCAACATCTAGACCCCTATGAACACCAACATCTAGACCCTTATGAACACTAACATCTAGACCTCTATGGACACCAACATGTAGACCTCTATGAACGCCAACATCTACACCCTTTGAACACCAACATCTAGACCCCTATGAACACCAACATCTAGACCCTATGAACACCAACATCTAGACCCTATGAACACCAACATCTAGACCCCTATGAACACCAACATCTAGACCCATATGAACACCAACATCTAGACCCTATGAACACCAACATCTAGACCCCTATGAACACCAACATCTAGACCAGATAAACACCAACATCTAGACCCTATGAACACCAACATCTAGACCCCTATGAACACCAACATCTAGACCCGATAAACACCAACATCTAGACCCTATGAACACCAACATCTAGACCCCTATGAACACCAACATCTAGACCCGATAAACACCAACATCTAGACCCTATGAACACCAACATCTAGACCCCTATGAACACCAACATCTAGACCCTATGAACACCAACATCTAGACCCCTTTGAACACCAACATCTAGACCCTTATAGACACCAACATCTAGACCCCTATGAACACCAACATCTAGACCCCTATGAACACCAACATCTAGACCCTATGAACACCAACATCTAGACCCTATGAACACCAACATCTAGACCCCTATGGACACCAACATCTAGACCCCTATGAACACCAACATCTAGACCCTTATGAACACCAACATCTAGACCACTATGAACACCAACATCTAGACCCCTATGAACACCAACATCTAGACCCCTATGAACACCAACATCTAGACCCTATGAACACCAACATCTAGACCCCTATGAACACCAACATCTAGAGCCTATGAACACCAACATCTAGACCCCTATGAACACCAACATCTAGACCCTATGAACACCAACATCTAGACCCCTATGAGCACCAACATCTAGACCCTATGAACACCAACATCTAGACCCTATGAACACCAACATCTAGACCCCATGAACACCAACATCTAGACCCCTATGAACACCAACATCTAGACCCTATGAACACCAACATTTAGACCCTATGAACACCAACATTTAGACCCTATGAACACCAACATTTAGACCCTATGAACACCAACATCTAGACCCCTATGAACACCAACATCTAGACCTATAAACACCAACATCTAGACCCTATGAACACCAACATCTAGACCCTATGAACACCAACATCTAGACCCTATGAACACCAACATCTAGACCCTATGAACACCAATATCTAGACCCCTATGAACACCAACATCTAGACCCTATGGACACCAACATCTAGACCCTATGAACACCAACATCTAGACCCCTATGAACACCAACATCTAGACCCCTATGAACACCAACATCTTGACCCTATGAACACCAACATCTAGACCCCTATGAACACCAACATCTAGACCCTATGAACACCAACATCTAGACCCCTATGAACACCAACATCTAGACCCTATGGACACCAACATCTAGACCCTATGAACACCAACATCTAGACCCTATGAACACCAACATCTAGACCCTGTGAACACCAACATCTAGACCACTATGAACACCAACATCTAGACCCTGTGAACACCAACATCTAGACCCCTATGAACACCAACATCTAGACCCCTATGAACACCAACATCTAGACCCCTATGAACACCAACACCTAGACCCCAATGGACACCAACATCTAGACCCCTATGAACACCAACATCTAGACCCCTATGAACACCAACATCTAGACCCCTATGAACACCAACATCTAGACCCCTATGAACACCAACATCTAGACCTCTATGAACACCAACATCTAGACCCCTATGAACACCAACATCTAGACCCTATGAACACCAACATCTAGACCCCTATGAACACCAACATCTAGACCCCTATGAACACCAACATCTAGACCCCTATGAACACCAACATCTAGACCCCTATGAACACCAACATCTAGACCCTATGAACACCAACATGTAGACCCCTATGAACACCAACATCTAGACCCTATAAACACCAACATCTAGACCCTATGAACACCAACATCTAGACCTGGATGAACACCAACATCTAGACCCTATGAACACCAACATGTAGACCCTATGAACACCAACATCTAGACCCCTATGAACACCAACATCTAGACCCTATGAACACCAACATCTAGACCCCTATGAACACCAACATGTAGACCCTTATGAACACCAACATGTAGACCCTTATGAACACCAACATCTAGACCCTATGAACACCAACATCTAGACCCTATGGACACCAACATCTAGACCCTATGAACACCAACATCTGGACCCGGGCGGACGGTCAAAGCTAATGCTAATGTTAGCCACATTAGCTGCACAATATGCTGACACCAAGGATTTTCCTATTGTTGTGGTGAAATTGTCATCAAAAGTAACAGAAATCCACTGGACCTTCAGTTCCTCAGATGCTGGCAGTGCATGAAGACTGTTGTGTTCACTCTTGCAGACAACAGCAGAACATTTGTTGAGTTTTGAGTCATTTTATAGTTCAGCAGAAGCAGCTCTAGAAAGTACATAAACCTGGTGGAGTGAGATGAAGCTGCTCATTCTGACTATACAAGCTTCAGGCTGGACAACTGTTGGTTGGTTAGCTGGAACAGAGCAGCTCAATAAAGGCTGTGTAGTTGTTCCTTAACAACTTGTAGTTTACATCTCCAACTTAGTTTTTCTTTCCATCTTGTATTTCATACCTGGTTGGAAACACGCTGGTATTTCGACCTTTGGTTAATAACGTCTGTAACCAGTCATCCATCCTTCCCGTCTCTCCAGCCTGCGGTAACGTGTCGGCGGGTGCAGAGGACGAAGGTGAGGCCGACGCCGGCTGGATCGAGGGTGCGGCCATCTTGCTGTCGGTCGTGTGCGTCGTCCTTGTGACGGCGTTCAACGACTGGTCCAAAGAGAAGCAGTTCCGCGGTCTGCAGAGTCGGATCGAGCAGGAACAAAAGTTCACCGTGGTCCGGAAAGGAAACGTCATCCAGATACCTGTGGCTGACATGGTGGTGGGGGACATGGCTCAGGTCAAATACGGTGAGGAGGCTGTTCCCTGTTCATTAATCAGTGTTGTTTTCTCACATTTGGTAATCAGTTGAACACCCTTAGAAGATCTGAATCTAACTGTCACAGTTTGTCGGACCGTCATGAGTCATATGTTTGCATAAGTATTTCAACAAATGCCTGCTATAGAAGCTTTAAAATAGAATTAAAGTGAACTGAGAGTCTTCATTTGACTGGTGTCCGCCTACATGTGTGGGACAAAATGATCAAATCACGATTCCTGTCTGGTCTTTCTTGTCACTTCTTCAAAAACTTTAAACAAAACTGTGAAATGTGAAATATAAGAGATGTTCTTAAAGGAATAGTTCGACATTTTGGGAAATACACTGGTTTACTACATTCCTGAGAGTAAGAGAAGAAGGTTGATGCTAATTTCATGTTAAATATTAAACTAGAGCGATCAGACAGTTAGACTAGCTGAGCATGAAGACTGGAAACAAGCTGTTCTAACATTCAAGAACAGATGAGGAACAAAGTCCTTGACGTCCATCAGTCTGGAGGGTTACAAAGCCATTGC
Source organism: Dascyllus trimaculatus (assembly GCA_024666655.1). Taxonomy (NCBI): domain Eukaryota; kingdom Metazoa; phylum Chordata; class Actinopteri; family Pomacentridae; genus Dascyllus; species Dascyllus trimaculatus. Next base: position 36,270,884 of record CM045452.1, on the reverse strand, counting down.
TGAGGCTCTGGGACTCCAGAGAAGCACAGTGAGAGACTTTATCCACTAATGGAGGAACATGGAACAGTGGTGGACCTTCCCAGGAGTGGACCAACCACCAACACTTCTCCAAGAGCATCCATATCTAATCCAGGAGTCACAGAAGAACCCAGAGGAACATCCAAAGACCTGCAGACCTCACTGGCCTCAGTTAAGGTCCGTCTACATGATTCACAATGAGGAAGACTCTGGGAGGAAATGGATCCATGGAGAGTTGAAGGATCAAACCACTACTGACCAAAAACAACAGAAAGGTTCATCTGGATGAGCTCCAAGACTTTTGGATAACATCCTGTGGACTGATGAGTCAAAGGTGGAACTTTTAGAAGACATGGGTCCGTTACATCTGGAGTAAAGCTGATACTGCATCCACCAGAAGAACATCTACCAACAGTGAACCATGGTGGTGGTAGTGTGATGGTTGGAGGACCTGGACCACTTGTCATCATTGATGGAGCCATCAATTCTGCTCTCTATCAGAAAATCCTCCTGGAGAATCTCCACCATCAGTTCATGACCTGAAGATCAACACTAATGGTTTATGCAGCAAGACAAAGACCCAAAGACCACAAGCAAGTCCACCTCTGAGGGGCTCAGGAAGAACTGAATGAAGGTTCTGGAGTGGCTGAGTCAAAGTCTGGACCTGGATCCAACTGATATGCTGTGGTAGGACCTTAAAAGGACAGTAGTCGTTCCAAGATGGTCTCTAGTTCTTCTTGCTTCATGCTAAGCTAAGCTAATCGCTACCTGACAGTATAACACAAATATATGAGTGGTATTGATTTTCTTCACTCCTTTTCCACAATGTTGAGCATTTCTTCTACATCTGTACTATTTGTCTCTATAACATGTAGTGGTGTGTAAATGAAATATGTGCATGTCTGTGTTCAGGTGATCTGCTGCCGGCTGACGGTATCCTGGTCCAAGGCAACGACCTGAAGATAGATGAGAGCTCCCTCACAGGAGAGTCTGACCACGTACGCAAATCTGTGGAGAAGGACCCCATGCTGCTCTCAGGTTTGTTTTCACATTCCTAGATTTGTTACCCTCCACCACCCTGGAACATCTCGGAGGGCATCATGTCAGGTCGGGTCAAAATCGAGTTTATTTGTGCAGCATAGCAGACCTCAAAGGCATCAGGAGGTTTACAGTCTGTACAGCATACAGCGCCCTCTGCAGCTGAATCAGAAAGGAACAAATGTTTAAAAATTGGGCTCTTCTGGGTGTTTGTGTACAATAACATCTTTACTAAAATGTTCCTGAAGCATCATATATAGACCACATAGAGATTTTCTGATTACATCCTGAAACAGCTTTGCTTTTATGGACAAATACACAGAAACACCAATTGAATCATGTATTTCAGTCTAATGAATACTGAACTACATTTGAACTAAAACCCTGTTGGAGGTTTTAGTTCAAATCAATGCAAACTTCGTAACTCCATTTACTAGATTTCTGTGTCTCATACCGTACACATAATGTAGTCTGTAATGTATTATATTGAGTTACTTTGTTAGCATGAATGCTAATGGTATGCTAATGAAGTGTTTCCCTCAGGCCAAAGCCTTGTAAGAGGAAAAGGTCGTGCATGCAAGTATGTGAGTCTGGCACGAGGTATTAACCCTCTGAAAGCCAAGCAGTTTCCAGGTGATGTTATGTGTCCTGTTACATTTCTCTTCACAACTTAAGAAGAACCCTTTATTTGTCACGAATAAATTTTTAAAGCATTGTGAAATGTTGTTTTCTCATATCCCAGCTGGTGTCAGAGTCAGGGTCAGCCATGGTACAGGAAAGGTTAAGGGCCTTGCTCAAGAGCCCAACAATGGCCAGGGTTTCAGTTCCTTTGCCTTTTTGGGGTTTAATTTTGTGACCTCACAAGTTGTCTGTGAAGATTCTCAGTCATCCAGGTCATGGTCACATGTAGACCCCTATGAACACCAACATCTAGACCCCTATGAACACCAACATCTAGACCCCTATGAACACCAACATCTAGACCCTATGAACACCAACATCTAGACCCCTATGAACACCAACATCTAGACCCCTATGAACACCAACATGTAGACCTTTATGAACACCAACATCTAGACCCCTATGAACACCAACATCTAGACCCTATGAACACCAACATCTAGACCCCTATGAACACCAACATCTACACCCCTATGGACACCAACATCTACACCCCTATGGACACCAACATCTAGACCCCTATGAACACCAACATCTAGACCCCTATGGACACCAACATCTAGACCCCTATGGACACCAACATGTAGACCTCTATGAACACCAACATCTAGACCCCTATGAACACCAACATCTAGACCCCTATGAACACCAACATCTAGACCCCTATGAACACCAACATCTAGACCCCTATGAACACCAACATCTAGACCCCTATGAACACCAACATCTAGACCCTATGAACACCAACATCTAGACCCTATGAACACCAACATCTAGACCCTATGAACACCAACATCTACACCCCTATGAACACCAACATCTAGACCCCTATGAACACCAACATCTAGACCTCTATGAACACCAACATCTAGACCCTATGAACACCAACATCTAGACCCTATGAACACCAACATCTAGACCCCTATGAACACCAACATCTAGACCCCTATAAACACCAACATCTAGACCCTATGAACACCAACATCTAGACCCCTATGAACACCAACATCTAGACCTCTATGAACACCAACATCTAGACCCCTATGAACACCAACATCTAGACCCCTATGAACACCAACATCTAGACCCCGATGAACACCAACATCTAGACCTTTATGAACACCAACATCTAGACCCCTATGAACACCAACATCTAGACCCCTATGAACACCAACATCTAGACCCCTATGAACACCAACATATAGACCCCTATGAACACCAACATATAGACCCCTATGAACACCAACATCTAGACCCCTATGAACACCAACATCTAGACCCCTATGAACACCAACATATAGACCCCTATGAACACCAACATATAGACCCCTATGAACACCAACATCTAGACCCTATGAACACCAACATCTAGACCTCTATGAACACCAACATCTAGACCTCTATGAACACCAACATCTAGACCTCTATGAACACCAACATCTAGACCCTATGAACACCAACATCTAGACCTGCATCATAAAGACTGAGTGTTCAACGTGTTATTCTGGTGCCAGCAGCTGCAATCTAAAGCTTGCATCGGGCTACCAAGACGTTGTTTATTATTTATAACTGTTTGGCCGAGCTCCAGAAGGAAAAAACTACTCACAATATTGCATTTTTCAATATTTATGGGTCACCAAGTCACGTCTCCTCAGTTTTTTGCCTTCAGTTCTCAAGTAAGTCGGTTCTCACAGCGAGATGAGTCCAAGTCCTTCATTTTTGTGACTCCAGTTCAGCTCAAGTCCAAGTTTCACAGTTCAAATCTACAACCAGCTGACAAGAGCTCACACCATCAGTGATATGCTGTGTTTAAAGCGCTTTAGATGTTTATAGGATCACATTCCTGTCAGCATTTGCCACTTTGGAAGCTCCCCTCATCTGCTGACTGGATCCATGTGTTGGGATGTTCAGGTACCCATGTGATGGAGGGCTCGGGTCGGATGCTGGTCACAGCCGTAGGAGTCAACTCACAGACAGGCATCATCTTCACCCTGCTGGGAGCCGGAGAGGTGGAGGAGGATGGCAAAGAGAAGAAAGGTAACTGAATTTATGGAGCTGTCTTCTGGCCTGTGATGAGATGTTTCTGTTGAGGGTTAACTTCACCTTCTTGCATGGTGTTTATACAGGAAATGAACCCTAATGTTCAGTGCTACATACATACGACAGCTTTGTTCTTCATGTTTGCAGACCAGTAAAGGAAATGAGCAGATGCTTTAGGGAACTTTCTCTCATACATCTCTACCTCCCCCATGTATGATTCCTTCAAACTGCTCTAAAGTCAGTTATTATGTAAAAACAAACACCTGGAAGCATTAATGAACAGCACAAGGGATGAAGTCACTGGAGTCCCTGTTTAAAAGGATTATTAGTGTTTCTTACTGGATATTCAATCAAGTGACCACAAAGACACAGAATGACCACACAGATGCATCACAAAGAGATGAAAAACAACCTTGTTCTCAAAACAGCCACAACTGACGCGACACAACCACAAAAAGTAACGAGAGAGATGCAAAAAGAGATGCAAGACGACCACAAGTCGAGGCAAAGTGACCACAAAGACACAAAATGACCACAATGAGGTGCAAAATGACTACAAAGAAACAGAAAAAGACTATAAACAGACAAAATGTTCACAAAAAGACGAAAAACCACCACAGAGATACACAAAATGACTAGAGAGATGCACGGCAAAGAGACAAAACAACCACAAAGACACAAAGCAAACATAAAGAAACACAAATGACTATTAAACAGACACAGCATATCTACAAAGAAAATGACCACAAATCAAGGCAAAGTAGCCACGAAGACACAAAACAACTATAAAACGACCACAGACATGCACCACAAACAGATAAAACACAACGTTGGGCTCAAAACAGCCACAACTGATGTGACACAACCACAAGGAGTGACGAGAGAGATGCAAAAAGAGACGCAAGACGACCACAAGTCGAGGCAAAACAACAACAGAGACACTAAATGACCACAATGAGGCGCAAAGTGACTACAAACGCACACAAAACATCAACAAAGAGACACAAAATGACTGTAAACAGACACAGAACAACCATAAAACGACCCCAGAGACTAAAAATGACTACAGATATCAGGGATTCCCCCAGAAAACTTGCTAAGCCCAGTGGTAGAGAAGCCCACCGTGTTTCTGTAAAAAAAAAAAAAAAAAAATGTTGGATCAGTGCATCAATCCATCTGGGTTTACCATCCTCGGTCTGGTAGAGCCATCCGCTAAATTTAGGGTCAGCTAACCAATTTGGATTAAATCCACTAGTTGGATGTTTACCATCGCGGCTGGCAGAAGGCTGCTCCGATGACGTGCTAACATCCATGCTAACATCCGTGCTAACATCCATGCTAACATCCGTGCTAACATCCGTGCTAACTCCACTGGCTCTGCCTCATCATGGAGCCGCGGCTCGGTCGGCTCGCCGGGGATGAACTCCCCTTGGCCTGGAGGTGAACCAGCGGCTCGTGGTCTCCTCCAGTGCTCCTCTGACTTCAGAAAAAGAAAGTGTTTTTTGACCCTTTCTCTGTGACATGTCACGCAAAAGTTGTTAGCGTGTAGACAGGTAGAGGTTTTGGGTGTTCAGATGATGGAAAATACACCTGACCTCTCCCCCCATGTGTTCACGTATCGACGTATAGAATGTTGCCATTGCACTTTCAACTGTATCACCAGATGCAGTTAAAAGCTCTGTGTACCGTCTTTGCTATCACTGTTTTGGTGCATAAAAAACCTGTTTAAAATAAATAAACAAGTGATGCTTAGCCTGGCGGGGGGGCAAGGAAAGCCTGGAAACCCTGGAGATGAACCACAGAGATGAAAAACAACCTTGTTCTCAAACCAGCTATAGCTAACGCGACACAACCACAAAGAATGACGAGAGAGATGCAAAAACACGAGCACAATGAGGCGCAAAGTGACCACAAAGACACAAAACAACCACGACGACCACAAAGAGACGAAGCCCAGTGTGGGAACTCTGAGTGACGCAGCCGCTGATCGGTGTCTTTGGGGGTCTTTGGTTTCCGTGGAGGTTGGGGGGGGGTGTGGTGGCTGTTGCATGTCTGTGCCCAGGGCCCCGTTGTTTCGTAATCCGTCTCTGCTCACACACTGCAGCATGTGTGTGTGTGTGTGTGTGTGTGTGTGTGTGTGTGTGTGTGCAGTCAAACTGATTCCAGGTAAGAGCTCCAGCAGGAAACACAGCAGTTTAAGCTCATGGATAATTCAGCCTCGTCCTCCTCCGTTCCCTCCACGCTCCTCTCATTCTGTCACCTGGGCTCCTGTTTACGCTGCCGTCTGTCCGATCTGCTGCTCTCTGCACCGCCTCCCCCTTTTTCCTTCCCCTAATCTGAGGGAGAGAGATGGAGGCTGCAGATTGAATCAATTATTGAGAGAGCAGAGTTAGAGCGATGCAGCCGGAGAGATTCAGGTTGGTCCAACACCCGGCATTAGTCTGCCTTCCACTTTGTTCTGGAGGCAGCCGGAGCCGAGCTGCACACGCCGTCTGAAGCACTTAAGGTTAATGTCGTTACCCGAGCTTTCATCCGCCGCGGTTCTCCCTCCTGCATGGGAATGTCAGAAAACACATGAGCTTCTTCTGCTTGTTGTCCTGGCGTTCGGCCCTCAGAGCCTCGGTGGGTCGGATCATTCAGGCCGCTCCATTATTCATGAGGCTTCTACTAAACGCCACAACGCGTTAGTCTTTCCTCGTTCACTGCAAAGCTCTGATTTTCTCTCTCATCTGGTTGTGTTCATCATTTTCCTCTCAGCCAGGCTCAGAGGAGTCGCGCGTTCATTCACTCTTCTTTTGTTTCCCCCCTTTTTTTGCCAAATCTCCTCATGTGCCCCCTCCAAAACCTTCCTTCCTCACACATCCCCCCCAAACAGAGGACAGTACTCAGTTCCTCATCTCTGCAGAGGCCAGTTACAGCACAGTCACCAATGGTATGTGAGCATAACGTCGTCTGCCCTCCTCTTTTCCTCGTCCGTTAGTCGACACCACAGTGTTACTCGCTGACCTCTGGTTGGACAGTCTCCTGACCCAGTGTATGAACATGTGTGCACCTCTAGAACTCTTCCCTCTGGTATTGTTTTTGTGTGATTCTTCTGTTTCTGGAAGTGTGTGGATGTCCCCAAATTGGAAATATTCACTTTACATGTGGACATGAATCCTCACCGTCCACCTCTGTCTAACTCCCTCTACTGTCCTCTCAGGGAAGCAGCCTGACGGGGCGGTGGAGAACAACCAGAACAAAGGTAAAGCCTCCACACTTTGGTCTGGATGTATCGTGTGCTTCCTTCATGTTTCTCGGATTTGATCTGAGTTAGACTTTTTAGCAGGACTGAGAAAAGATCTGCAGAAACGTAGCAGAACATCATCACCAGGTGGTAGAACCCTGCTGTCATTCCAAAGATTATTATTATTTTACCGACTCATTGCGCTTAATTTTGAGGCCCTAAACATGCTTGAAAAGGTGTATAAATTCGAACGCACATCAGGTCGGTGTACCGCTGGCTCAACAGCGCCCCCTAGAAAATTAGAAACATTGGGTATCTGAAGTACGTTTCATCTAGAGCCACAAAATTCAATACAAATATGTATCATGTCAAGTCACACAAAAGAACCTCGAGGACCCATACCCACAATGCAACAGGGAATCGGCCATTTTGAATTTACTGTCAGAATTTTCCAATTTCCTAAAGTGAACTCGACCTAGGGGGTAACTCTGACAGATCTCCAGTTTGGCCATCATACTAGAGGCATTGGTGAGGAAAAGTTATTAAAATGTTCCACAAAACTATGAGGGCGTTTCACATGAAAGAAACAGGAAGTGCTGTGTAACCAGCCTGGACATGCTCCTATCAGCCTAAACCTAGAAAAACAGAAGGAGTGGTCGAGTTCTCACCTTTCTGTCTGCCTTTGAACTGCTCACCTGTGATATGATGATATATATGAGATCCTCTTTGGAAAATCACCCAGATTTAAGCTTGAAATCATGATATTTCCAGCAAAATCACTTTAATCTACTTATTTCATTTAAAAATGGATCAAAATAAATCATTTGCTTTAAACAGATTCTGTAAAAAACTAAACATTCTGTGATTGTCAGAACAGCCGCTGAGCTATGAGTGACTCAGCTGCAGCCAGCAGTCATGTGACCAAAGTTCAGAGACTCAGTAATGTGACTATGAAGACGTTTCTCCTTCGACTGAATTGCCCAGAATGAAGTGGATTACCTGATCCAAGGGATTTCCAAACCCAGATCACTCTGATCCGGATAAAACTGCTGGAGCAGCGGGGCTCAGGTGCGACGCTGAGGAGAGAGTAAACATTGTTTTCTGTTGTTTGTTTTCGTTTGTGTTTTTCAGCCAAGAAGCAGGACGGCGGCGTTGCCATGGAGATGCAGCCCCTGAAGAGCGCGGAGGGCGGCGAGGTGGAGGACCGAGAGAAGAAGAAGACCAACGTTCCCAAGAAGGAAAAGAGCGTCCTGCAGGGCAAACTCACCAAACTGGCCGTTCAGATCGGCAAAGCAGGTACGAAGCAGCCTCCTGGAGCTCAGAGGAGATGTGGAGCTCTGGAGGTCCTCCTGAACACGAGGAGTAACGAACAGGAAAGAGTCTGTTTACACTGCAAAAACTCCACATCTTACCAGTTTATTCGTCTTATTTTTAGTCAGATTGTCTCAACCCATTTGATTTTAGATAAATTCACTTTCCAGGTAACATTTCAGCAGATGGAGGGACGTGTTTTAAGACAACGCATCTTAAATATCTTGTTAAGTCAAACAATCTTGAAATGATCTTGTTTTAGTTGTATTTTACCAGAAACAAGGTTCATTTCATTTCATCCATGTTTCAAGCTGAGCTGTTGTTTGTATCAGATAAATAATCTGGATTTAAGGAATAAAGTAAATGCATTTTATTGGAAAATCACCAATTCATATCAGAAAACAGCTGCATGTGGAAAATGTGTTAAAAAAACAAAGCAAATGTCTGCTTTTGAGTTAAAACTCCTCCTTTTGGGCGTAGCTGGCTTCACCTAAAACACAACACCTTCAAATGCTGTCAAACACCACTAAATATTAGGATTTCTAGCCAACTGTGAGAAGACATTATATCTCAGAATGCTTCAATTAATCTGTGTGATCTTATTTCAAGTACAAGATGGTCTTAAATCTAGAGAAGAGCCACGATAATACAACTAAAATAAGTTGAATACATCTCAAATTAAGAAGCTGACATTAAACTTATTAAAGCTAAAATCTATTTAATTCTTTATCATGTCTGGTTTATTCTAAGACACCTCAGCTTGACAATGCTGCTAAAATATAGCTTCAAATAAGTTTTCCCTGCTGATTTTAAGACCTCAATATTCTAAATATCATGTCTTATTTAAAGAAATCTGACCAAGCAAATGTTCACTTGTTCTATTGGCAGATTTTTTCACTTATTTCAGGTAAAAGTGCCTTGAAGTAAGTTTGTTTTTCTTGTTTTGGGAGGGGCATATTTTCCAGTGTTGTTTTTGTTCTTGCTGCTCAAAAACAGACGAAGGTGATGTTCTTGAGTTTAAACTGACAGGATGAGATCATGCAGGTGAAGCAGTGAATGATGATGTCGGTTTTAGTACATTAGACCTTCATTCAAACACCTTTCAGACCAGGTTTGACTCAGTGACTCTGTTCTCCCACAGGTTTGGTGATGTCGGCCATCACCGTCATCATCCTGGTGCTGTACTTCGTCATCAACACGTTTGTCGTTGAAGGTCTGTACGGCTTCACATCCCTTCCTTTTCTACGTTCACCCCTCTGCTGACGGTCATAGAGGACGTCCATCTGGCTCTAATGCTCTGTGTGCTTGGTGCTGCAGGTCGCACATGGATGACAGAGTGCACTCCGGTCTACATCCAGTACTTCGTCAAGTTCTTCATCATCGGCGTCACTGTGCTGGTGGTGGCCGTCCCCGAGGGTTTACCGCTCGCTGTCACCATCTCTCTGGCTTACTCCGTCAAGGTAAACCCAGCACACCTGTTTAATGAACCCTCAGACAGGTAGGAGTCACACTGGGCCCAGAAACCACCAGCAGGAAGACTTCATCTGAACATACATAGACTTTAAACAGCAAAGTCTTCAGGACGATGCAGCGCTAGTATTCAGATCTGCCTCCTTTCACCCAACCCGTCCACGTTATTTAAGATACAACAAGGTTCTACGTGCAGAATAGTTTAACATGAGGTAGAGGTTTCTGTTTGTTTCATGCAGATAAAGCAAATGTTGAATGTGGTTGCTTCTGGACACGCCTGTTTCTAGTCTTTAGGCTAAGCTAAGCTAAGCTAAGCTAACCGTCTCTTTGTATTAGACAGTTTACAAAAGGTTGAACTGCTCCTTTAATCTTTGTGTTTACTTGACTTCTAATCTTGTAAGAAAACACTAGAAATGAGAAATTAACCGTAAATTAAAGTCAAAGCAAAGAGCAGGGTTCTTTTTAGCAACATGAAATGCAAATAACCTACAACATTTTGCATCAGTGAGGCTAAATGTAAATTTATAATCCAGCAATTATTGAGCTTTATTTTCACCTGTTGGACTTTTATTATGAAAAGCCTGGTATTTCATTTTATTTGCTGTACAGCCTTCCTTCACCATGTTGCGGTTAGCTTTTAGCGGTCTCACTGTATCGTGGATTTTTAAATTGTTTATATCTAATTTTGTATCACGGATTAAGAATAATAATAAATGGAAATAAAATCCGTAGCGTACAGAAGATGAGTAGACTTCCGCTTCCTCATGAGCTAGTTTGCCCACGTGAGATGCTACACGGCACGCTATTGGCTGATGGATGGGAGGCGACCAATCAGAGCACTGCGTTCTGCATCCTGGGCTCTGATTGGCTCAGCAACCGTAGCATCAGCCTCCTCCGTCTCCCAGCATCTGGCCTTGTCCGTTCCACATGGACGTCTGGTCGCTGTGTTGGGTTCATTTCAAGCCCTTCGGTCTGTGTACATCGCGGCCATTTGTTTTCTTATTTTGAGATTTCAGAATAAAAACGGAAAATTAACAATTTCCCTTTTTTTTCAGTGATAATATAAAATGAAAAACTGAAAACGGGCCCTAATTCATTATCCATTATCTGTTATCTGATTTAATTAGATGTGTTTGTAAATGGAAATTAAAATTAAAATACACCCGTGGAAAACTTATTTCTCTACTTCCTGTTGGTTTTGGCTCCGTGACCCGTCTGACTTCTGAAGAGGAGCTAGTGATTTAGCTAGCTCCGCCGCTAGCGCTAAATCGCTACTTTGCTTTCTGGCAAAGCTAAAGTAACAGAAAACCTCCAAACCTCCCCAAAAACGTCCCGAAAAGCAGCCAAACGCTAGCGATTTAGCGCTAGCGGCAGAGCTAGCGGCACCACAAGGTCCCTCCAAAGGGACAAATAAACCCCACGCTGGTGAAAAGTCCACTGTGAAATAGTGAACAATGTGAGCCAAGCAACGTTTGGACCCCACAGTGGGTCTTCATCAGGCCACGGCACACAGCAAGGTCTGCTAACAGTGAGCTAACACTGGAGCTTTAGATACCAGATCCTTCCTCATCAGAAGTCAGACGGGTCACGGAGCCAAAACCAACAGGAAGTAGAGAAATAAGTTTTCCACGGGTGTATTTTAATTTTAATTTCCATTTACAAACACATCTAATTAAATCAGATAACAGATAATGGATAATGAATTAGGGCCCGTTTTCCGTTTTTCATTTTGTATTATCACTGAAAAAAACGGGAAACGGTTTATTTTTCGTTTTTATTTTGAAATCTCAAAATAAGGAAACGAATGGCCCCATCGTACACGGACCCCTACGATGTCGCCCAAACGTTCTGCGCCTCCTAAGGCTTCTGGAACCCAAGCGTGGGGAGGGTTTATAAAGCCTTAAATATATATAAATAATGAAATAAATATAAGGTCACTACTTCGTGGATTTTTGCCTATCATGAGGGGTTCTGGAACCAAAACCCCCCCATAGACCAGGGACCCTGTATTCTTATAAAATATATACAAATGCAGTTTTTTAATGTGTTGTAAGACTTTCATTTTCATTGTGTGCTTCTACGTATGAAACCCAACATAAGCCTTTGTATTCGGTGTTTGTGCCACACAGTCTTAAAGCAAATTGAAATATGCAGTTAGCTTTTTTCCAGTGTCTGTAACAAAATCTACATGTTGGTTCCAGATTCGTTCAGTTGTTGTAAAATGAACGATCAAATAAATTCAGCGTTCTTTTTATGATGTATGGCATTATAACCGTGCTCTCACTGCTTCTTCTCACGGCTGTGGTTTTTCCATTGAGGTGCAGGACTTTATATTGCAGTAGACAAAATGAACCCACAGTGAGTAAAAAAAAAAAAAAAAAAAACACCCAGAAAATGCTTCAGTGAATTAATACATGAAGAAAGATAAAGCACTGACATGAAAACGAAAGGATATAAACACGGGCAGGAAGTCGAGATGGTTCCCGATGAGGACTTAATGTTCAGTGTTGAACTTAAAAGTTTCAACCTGGTTGTCAAAGTGGAAGCAAACCTAACGTCTTCTGGAAGTTTGGTCCGCGGAGAGCAGCATGAGATCCCTTTCATGTCTTTGATGCAGTGGAAGTCAGACTGAGACTTGAGAGCTGCTGTGAAGTGTTCACTTTTCTTTATATTCGGCAGAACTCCAGAAGTTTTTGGAGGGAGACTTGTGAAAAAGACCATTACAGTAATCTAACCTACTAGGGATGGAAGCACAGATCGGTTTCTCACATCCTCTGATTCCTGCTATGTCAGATGGTGGAAGGCAGAGTCTGTAGCTGGTTTAACTGGCTGTTAAATGTTAAGTCCAGGGTTTCAGAGGTAATTCTAACTGTCTTTACATTTAGCTTTAAAGATTTCAGACACATCCAATCATTTATTTGATCAGTGCCCTTGCAGAGAGTGACTACAGGAGTGTTGTTTCCTGCAGACAGAGCAAAGTGAATCTGTTGTCAGCATAAGTATGACAACAGGACTGAATGAAAACAGTAGAGGATCTAGGATTGAGCCCTGGGGAACTCCTCTTATCACATTAGCCCACTCACAGTCACAGTTACCCACTGAGAAAAATAGTTCCTCCAGTGAAGACTGGCTTTGAACCACTCTATCAGGTTTGTAAATGAATATGATTAATGTGTGCATCTAGTTTCTACGGAAGCCCTAAGCGGCCACAGTCCAACTTAATTTTTTTCACTCCGTTTTCTCGAGAAAACGAGATCATTCTCCTTCGTTTTCTCGTTATAACGAGTTAATGTTCTGGTGAGGTACAAAGTGAAACCAACCTTCCAGACCAGAAGGAGCTCTGCCACCGCTGCACACTACCGACTGAGAGTTCGTTAAAGTTGGAAAGATGTTCACAGATTCTGACTTCCAGCATCAATAACTCATTAGTGACACGTTGTCAAATCATAATCGATGCCTCTTTCCATCGTTGTCAGGTAGACAATGTGCTACAAGCCCAGCTTTATCAACAGTAGCTGTCTTTCAAGCTGCACTAATAACACTGGTGTCTATGAGCAGCCGGCTGGGAGATGAGTGTCCAGGGACCGTCTGCAAATTACAAAACCACTGCAACAGCAAAGAGAAACACCACAAATATTCAATAACTTCACTCTACTGTACTGTAGAGTCACCAGAATCACTGCAGACATCAACTGAAACTACAGTTGTTTATGATTTGACAACGTGTCACTAATGAGTTATTGATGCTGGAAGTCAGAATCTGTGAACATCTTTCCAACTTTAACGAACTCTCAGTCGGTAGTGTGCAGCGGTGGCAGAGCTCCTTCTGGTCTGGAGGGTTGGTTTCACTTTGGACCTCACCGGAAAATTAAGTCATTATAACGAGAAAACAGGGCAAAAAAACTACGTTGGACCATGGCCGTTTAGGGCTTCCGTAAGTTTCAAGGAAGGCTCTGGATATGTTAATGCATGAATCCACTTTACAAGTCTTCAATGGAAATGGCACCATGTCATCCGGCCGATCTTTGCAGAGGTTCTGAGCTCTGCAGTGTCTCCTGCAAATACATCATAACTGTCTGAGCCCCAAGGAGCTTCTGGATGTTTTTCATGTGTTTGTTTTGTTTTGCTCCTGTCACATTTTGAGCATAATAATATTAAAACAAGGTTGCTAAGAGGCAAACAAAACAAAACAGTCCTTAAAAGGAGAAGGTAGAAGTTCCATAAACCGACCCCTCATCTCTTCGTAAACATAACAAACATCATATTATTGAGGACATGCATGCACAGCCCATCCATGCAATACATGAATTAGCGTATCCAAGTATTTATCAGTCTGCATGGTCGCACAAATACAAGAAAATACCACATGTTTATCATTTATGGCAGTAAATAAAAATAAATACTCTGTTTTATCGTTCATATATATGATGAACAGATTTGACAGGTCGTACAAATTTAAACAGGAAAGCACTCCAGTGTTTTCTCTCCATGTGAGCTCATTTTACATTCCAGTATAAAGTCCTGCACCTCAATGGAAAAAGCACAACTATGACTCGAACTAGAGGGAACTTAAACAAGTCTTTAATGCCGTATAAACTGTTATAATGTCATTAATCATTAAAACAAAACAAAAGTTAAATTTTCTTGATTATTTATTTCACAAAATAAATCTGTCACCAACATGTATGTAATGTTTCCGAGTGTCCACATGTGTTATGGTGACTCTACGTACTGTAGATATTTCGACACAGCCTGCAGTTCAACCAAGCACTAAATGAACTTTTGTCACGTTGCTGTTGTTTCCAGCTCAGTGCAGAATTTCATCGTTTTGCAGAATTAGATTATAACATATATTTCTGGCAAATGTTTGAATGAGAAAAGTAGAACAGAGCGATTTTGATAAACAGAGCAACTTTAATATTTGGATTTGGTTTCAACTGAAGGGGAACGTCTCAGATGAGTAGTTCAAGGACTGTTGGACGATTCTTTGTTTGTACAGTTCCTGGCTCCGATAAGTGGTGGAATGCTGGCGATAACGTGCCTTTCAGATTTGTTTTTTAGACTGTAATCCTTGGAACAGCAAGTTTAATTTTCATTTGGAGAATCAAAGAGTTTTCTTGCATGGATCCTCGGTTTCTCTCTGGCCCCGTCGTGCTGCCAGTCGCTGTTCAGCTCTGGCAAACCGGTCGTTGCCTGTTGACGTAAAGTACGTGCCAGCATGCCGAATGCCGTCACAGGCCTTTGATTTAAAAATCCAGCATACTGTGAAGTACAGAGAGATTTACCTGACACTGATAGGCTTAATAAGCATTGTGACTCATTTGGCTTGAAAGTAACAGACGTCCTTTTATATGCAAATGTCCCTCGCACTAGAATAAGCCTGAAAGCTGCCCCTGGATTTTTACTCCCTCTGACAACCCATTTTTCTCTGTCCTTCTCCACTCCATCCATCACCCCCCGTCGCTATCTCATGTCTAGAAAATGATGAAGGACAACAACCTTGTACGGCATCTGGATGCTTGTGAGACCATGGGCAACGCCACGGCCATCTGCTCCGACAAGACCGGCACCCTCACCACCAACCGCATGACGGTAGTGCAGACTTACGTAGGTGAGTGAAACATGAGAAGTGTCTTTAACCGACGTTCTGCTGCCTGTGATCAAACACAAGGAAAACTAGCTCTGGGCTTCGGTGTCCATCACACATGCATGTTTGTTCAGGGCCCACCAACTCCTGTCGAGTCCCCTTTCTGAGAGCTGATGGGACCCGCCTGATTGTGCGGAATCACTCTTCAGACTTTGCACTAAACTCACGCCATTTATACATTTCTCTCTCACTCCTGTCCTCTGGCATCCTAACTCTGTCTACTGTCAGGACTTCTGGTCTCCAGTTCGTTTCTGTGTTGATTATTTGTTCCCAATTTTCAGATGTGGGATCGGTTTTTGGGAATGACGCAGCATTTTACAGCACTCTTGTAGGATTCAAATAGCACTGCCCGTCTGTACCCTCCCTGTTCGTCTTGTCTTTCCCTGTCCTTCATTTGTTTCCCCCTCAATTCACTGAGGTGCAGCACTGCCCCCTCTGGCTCATGATGGAAAAATTCAATAAAGAATGACAGCTTAGCCTCCAGGAGTGGCCGGTGATGGTCACGCACTAAATATTAATATATTATGCTGCAAGACTAAAATATGCACTGATCTCATTAAAGTTGACTCCATTCTGTGGTGTTAAACGATGAGTATAAATGCAGACAAAAAAAGAAAAAAAAAAGAAAACTATCTGTGGATCTCGTTGTCATGAATGAACGCTAATCAGCACTCATTTAATTCTTACTCTTTGTTTGTAAAGGATGGTGGTTGGTTTGAATGTGTTTTTGTCATTTTCAGATAAACACAGTGCTTCAGTGTTCTTGGGTTACAGCTGACTCTGCTTTCCGCTGAGCACATGCGTGTCTGTTACATGACTATGTCCAGAAATAGAGGCCACTATGACTCACGGAGTTGCAGTCTGAGGAGGCTTCTTGGTGGAGAATGTGGCCTTCCAGCTTCTGATGTGGTGAAAAGGCTCCTTCTAGAGGGATGCTTTTCATCTCTAGTAAGATTTTTGTCTGTTGAAAGCCAGACTTAGCATTTCTTAAGTGGTATGTAAAACTTACAATAGGTTAAACCCATCAAAGCTTTGGGAACGGTGTGTGTCTCGCCAATGGAATAGAGTTTTGGTTCGCCGTCGTACTCTGCCTCAGCTGTCCTTCTTGTTTTCCTCTTTGAGAGAGACACTGGACAGATTTAGTCTTTCTCTGTGTTGCATCAGAGAATACATTTTACAACTACCCAGCAAGGTGTTCGATTTATTTTTCAGCACCTTAACAGTCTTGGCAGTTTTCCCACAAACATGCTGCTTCAAGTCAGTTCTTCTTTGTCCAGAGAACTGACTTAGGCCCGGCCAGCTCGGCGTATCGGGGGACTTCCAGAGCCTTTCATTTTTGTCCCATCGCAATTCCCAAAATGGATGCTGTGGACACGGATAGAAGTAAAATACTAATAATATTTCACCACTAAAAAACTGCAGTAATGAGTTACAGGTAACGATGGACACGTGTCTCCTGGATGCTTAACAACACCTCAAAAAACCCTCTTTCTATGTATTTTATTTACCCTCCCACTCAGAAGCATTACGTTATTTTGCAGATGATGCACAGTTTTATATGTTTGTTAGTTGCTGTAGCTGGTGTTAGTTAATGCTGGGTCATTTTATGTCAAGTTATCAGGGGTCCTCTGCTTGACCGTGCCTGATTTGCTTGAAATGGTTTTATCATTAACTGTGAATATTTTAAATGGTTCTGAGAAACTTTATATTGATATATAAACTATATTGCTAGATAGCACATCTATTCACACATCGAAATCTGAGGCGAGGTTTGAACGGCAGCATCTCAGGAACTAATAAAAATAAAAAAGCTGAAATTTCAATGTTATTTCTAACCATGACATTATCCCCTTAACGCCGGTTGTCGCAAATTTGCAACGTACCGCTGCAGCCAAGATAGGGTCTGCATTCCCTCAATGCTGGTTCGTACATATTCAATACATACCTAGGAACCTTTTGCAAGCACTGGTTTCACTTAGGACCAGTTTGAACGGCATTTGCGGCATCAATAAAAAAAATTTTACCATTAATGTCTGTTGCATCACACCTTTATATGTACTATATGTGCTATAGACAAATTAACAATCTCCACTTAATTTAACATCAACTTGAAACCAAAAACATAAAATTATCGTTTTTATGTAATTGTAAATAAATTCAGGCATCAAGAGGTTATGTGAATTTATGGGTAAGTTGAAAAATGAAAAACAAATGATAATGCAGGAAACAACGAGTGATATTTTCTATGGCGTTACGTGTCACAATAATACAAAAACAAAACACATAGAATGCTTTTAGATATGAAACACTTGGTCACAAAACAATTATTTATATGTATTTATAATATTTTCATTGAGCTTTCATAATTTATGGAACAGGTAGGACTAATTCTAGATGGTCTAACCCAGTGGTTCTCAACTGGTCCAGTCTCAGGATCCACTATGTCTCTATTAATAACATTTGCGACCCAAATTGTTGAAGTTTGCTGTTCCTGTTAACAAATTAAGGTTTATTTGGGTGGAGTCTCAACGCATTTTGATACAGCTTGGGACAATTTTTTGCTCATTTTGGTATATTTGGGCATTTTTGCGAAGTTTTTGGCCATATTTTGGCCCATTTTGACGGATTCTGAGAACATTTTGGTTCATTTTTGGGACGTTTTAGCATAAATTTCTCCAATAAGCTGGCAGAGACAAATCTAGAGGTTAATAGTGGGAAACTACTGGTGTCACCACCACTAAATATCCTGCTACTGAAAGCAAACTGTGCTGTAAGAAACATGTCCTTTAAATTAAAAGACTTTATACCACTACTTTTTGCTTCTACGACCCTCTAAAAATGGCTTCGTGACCCACTTTTGGGTCCCGACCCACCAGTTGGGAACCACTGATCTAACCCATGTAGATCAGAGTTTTAGGGTTTCAGAGTGGTTCTCCAGAAAACATCTTTTTAATATGGACACATTGTATATAACATATTTATAGGCTGGAAAATGAGGTTGAACTTTTATCTGCTGTACTTATTGAATTTTCACATCCTTCTTGGACGAGATGCTTGAAGGTGAACGCTTCAGCAGCTCCTATAAATACACATGAAGGTCACGTTTATTCCCAGTGGAGCACAAAGCAAGAGAATCCGCTTAGATCCTGTTAAACTGTTTCCACACGCTTTGCTCACATACCTGCATCTGATTACCGTTACATGTATGGCATGAACACTTGTGTATGTGTATTATTGAGACGTGTGGTTCAGAAAACATCCCTAGTTGACTCGTGGGTTGTCGTTTATTTTAATGATGTGTGCTTAAAGATGGGACTTATCATGACAGCTTATTTCTATATTTAAACTCACTCATAGTCAGACACTGTTTGATCTGCTTGTCCAATGACTTCACAACAAATAACAGTGAAAATGTCCGACTTTAATCTTTCATATCTCCAGAGATGTTGTCGTTCAAACAGCTTCAAATTTCTTGCGTGAGGAAAACATGTTGAAAGTAGGTCGACGGGCAATTAAAAAGAATCCAAGCCGACCAGAGATGGTAGGAACGGTTTTAAAAATCTGATGAGGCGAGATGGAGTGACCCTGCCGTCTTCGCTAGTTGTAGACAGCTTCTGTTCGTCCACACTGGATCAAACTCGGCCATCTGCTGCCTTTTTCACGTTCACATTTTCTGTTTCCTGTCATAAATTTAAAGGGAGTGCCCCAGCAGTTTAGAACTGCACTTCCACAGTGTGGGAGACTTTAAAAGGACGTTGGTGAAGCAGAGGCTGAGATGTTCTGACTTTTAGCTCCTGCTCTGAGCTACAGGGTCCAAACGTGATGGATCGTTTTCCCGTAAAGCAGCTCAGTAGCGTCTGATTAAATGTTCTCTCCCATGTCTTTCAAACACAAAGCCCCAGCTTGTGACAATTACTTAGTCGCCACCTGTTGTCATCATCCAGGTTATTTTCTCACTCCTTCAGAGCCACACAAACGTTACACGAGTGTTTCCACGGGCTCAACAGCCCTCTCAATGATGAAAAAGTGTCCCTTTGTAATGTACTGCATGACTCTCCAAGCCTTTCCTTGGCCTGGAGACCGCTATAGCCCAGAAACTCATCATGGAAACCATTAGAAACACACTTCACACTGACGGCAGAGAGGTCTGTAATCCCTCTTCCTGTTTTCACGATCAGGTCTGCAGCTGTGAGGGTAAATATTGTAGAAATGTGTTGAGATGTAGTGATTTTATCAGCGTAATGGGCTACTCCTATTATCAGATTTTTATCAGAGCAACATGGAAAACACTGTCAGGCTCAGTGTGCTGAGATTAGCACTGATTAGCATTAAGCTAAGACTGTCGTTTCCAGGTGATGTGCACCACCGTGTGATCCCCGACCCCGGACAGGTCAACCCCCGGGCGCTGGACCTGTTGGTTAATGCTATTGCCATCAACAGCGCCTACACCTCCAAGATCTTAGTGAGTCATTCACAGCCTGAGACGATGTCCTCAGACACTTTTGCAAACACTTTATCAATCCTCAGTGGTCAAAGTTTAAGTGAATAGTTTCTACGTCTCCTGTATTTGTCCTAAACAACCCTTTAATTCTTCGCCTTTCGTCTCTCCTTCCTCTCCACCCCAACTTCCATCGAACTTCTTCTCCGTCAGCCGCCTGATGTGGAGGGGGGTTTGGCCAAGCAGGTGGGCAACAAGACAGAGTGTGGCCTGCTGGGATTTGTATTAGACCTGCAGCAGGACTACGCTCCTGTCAGAGAGCAGATCCCTGAGGAGAGACTGTACAAGGTGAGGAATCCTGTTCTTCATTCACCGTCAGCAGTTAGTCTCTTTATAGCGCTTTAAAAGATAGCAAGGATGCTTTCAGCCGCTAGTATAGCCAATAAACTATCAGCTGTGTCGTGTTACTTCCCTCATTCCTCCCACAACAATATATATTTTGGTTATATGATGTACAATACAGGCATTGATCCCTCACAACGCTTTTACTTTCTGTCGCAGGTTTACACGTTTAACTCGGTGCGTAAGTCCATGAGTACGGTGATCAAGCTGCCCGACGGTTCCTTCCGCCTCTACAGCAAAGGAGCCTCCGAGATCCTGCTGAAGAAGTGAGTGACGGGGAGGTGGTCTGGGGTGACGCTTGGGAGTGAACATGGATCAGATTGTGTTGAAAGTCTGAATGTAAAAGACAAAAGATCTGTCCTCCATCACGCTCCGTCCTCTCTCCAGGTGTTCCTACATCCTGGACGCTAACGGGGAACCACGCAGTTTCCGCCCACGTGACCGAGATGAGATGGTCAAGCAGGTGAGGCCTGTTGACGTCTTCAGTACATCACTCTGAAAGTCATTTTTAAGGATCATGCTGGTGGAATAATGGTGTAATGTCATTATAACCTTCCCTGAGACAAGGACTTCTGGTGCAAATCAGCCCTCCTCTCTCTTTTGCCTTTAGTAAGGACACAGACAGGGACGCTGTTATGACTTCTATCACTGTTTTAGTCTATAATTTTAACGTTTGAGCTCATTTAACCTTATTTTATTACCTTACTTTGACATCTCTTGTGTAATAATTGCTACGTGAGACTCATGCATTGTTTGCTTCAGAGATGAACACAAGGCAAACATTTGAAAACACTCCGATAAGACAGTGCTGCAGAGGAAGTTACTACATCCTGAAACTGACGTTCGCCCACAGCGCTGTCGCAAATATCTGCCGTACAAATCAGCCCTGCCATGTTAGCCGTCTTTAGCACAGCGGCTGTGTAGATTCTCATCCATCCAGGTCTTGGTAATCCTAAGAAGTTCGGTTAAAAGCAACTGGACTTCTCTGTTTGGTTCTTGAAGATGTGAAACGTCTTGAAGCGACATTGCTAAATTAGGATAATATTTTGCTAAACTACCCGACTGCTTTGCTGACTCAGCCTGCTCATTCTTTACCTCACGTATAAATCAGCCAAAGCATCTCCCCCATATTATAGATAAGCAGCCTCGCTTGCAATAACACTAAACACCAGAAGCATTAATGAACAGAATGTGAGGGGAAACTGCGGCATCAGCGTTGGCAGACTTATGAACGTATCTGTTGTACATAAAGACGCTACATCAGCCTGGTCGTCACTGAAATACTGAGCGGATATTTGTTCCACATGCGGTTTATCAGGCGACGCAGGCTGAGCATTGTTTCATTGACTGATGGGACCTAAATTTGGCTCGTGATGAACACAGCATGTGCCGTGAGAAAAATAACTCCGCTCCTTGCACAACTTTATTCCGGCTCAGTTGTTCGGTTTGCATTGTGGCAGCTTTGTGTCACCTCCTCTTTGTGTCATACTTCCTGTGCTGTCTGCGCCAGGCTGGGGGTCTTTTCCCTGCAGCTGCATCACAAACAACTCAGCATTCATAAACTTCAAGCCGTATTTATGCATTAAAAATGGGAAGTAAGTGGTGTTTTATAAAAGGTAAGGTAAGGATGATATAGTCTGATGTTTCCTGGCTAAAGATGCAATGATGATTGATTATTAGGTGATTGAGCCAATGGCGTGTGAGGGGTTGAGGACCATCTGCATTGCATACCGTGACCTGCCGTCCAACCCGGAGCCAGACTGGGAGAACGAGGCTGAAATAGTGACGGAGCTGACCTGCATCACTGTGGTCGGGATAGAGGACCCTGTGCGGCCTGAGGTACGATACTGTGGAGTGTGTTTGAATCTCAGCCGGCAGCGTGGGTTCATACAGTCCATAATATGTTATTCAACATGAAACCTGTAAATGCAGTCGGCGTTTGTGTGAATAAATGTCCTCGTCCCTCTCAGGTGCCAGAGGCCATCCGTAAGTGTCAGCGCGCAGGCATCACGGTGCGGATGGTGACTGGTGATAACATTAACACAGCCAGGGCCATCGCTGCTAAATGTGGCATCATCCACCCCGGAGACGACTTTATCTGTCTTGAAGGCAAAGATTTTAACCGACGAATCAGGAACGAGAAGGGAGAGGTAAGCCGGGGTCTCACGTTGGTCAACTGGCATTTAAAAAGGGTCCCTTGTTTATTCACAGGATGTTTTCTATTAAAGCAAGAAGTAACTAAAATGGATGCTAACTAAGCATGTGCAGCAGCAGAGCAGCCTACAGGCTAACTGAGATACACTGCCTTCTTTGCTTTTCAACGTTATATCATGGTTAGTTTAATTTGGCTTTTAATGGACAAGAATTTACAAAAAAGACTAAAATTAATTAATTAAAAATATAAAATAAGTGATTGCCTAAGTATTCACTACCTCTAAAGAGACAACAAAGTGAATGTTCTGGAGCCTAGACCTTAATCTAAATGAGAATTTGTGTCTGGACCTGAAGATCATTATTCACTTGTGATCCCTGTTTAACCTGACAGAGCTTAACTCAGTTTAACTCAGAAGGATGGACTAAAACTACAGCCTCCAGATGTGGCCGACTGAGTCGTATGTTTTGTATTTTTAATTAATGGACATCACTTTGTAGAAATCTGTTTTCACTTTGACATGAAAGAGTCTTGTTTGTATGTTCTTGTCATGATTCAATGTTTAAACTAGAAAAGCCCTCATAGAGCGCAGACCTCCGCCAAGCAGCTTCAG
The DNA here is from genome assembly GCA_024666655.1 of Dascyllus trimaculatus. Lineage (NCBI taxonomy): Eukaryota > Metazoa > Chordata > Actinopteri > Pomacentridae > Dascyllus > Dascyllus trimaculatus. The sequence goes on along the minus strand of CM045452.1, from coordinate 36,247,848 downwards.
TCCAACACAATCTACCAATGACAGAGTATCACTGTGTAGTCTGGTGAAATCAACACAGGACACAGAAATATATGTTGGTTCTTTGTTCTGAACAGATTAACTGGAGGAAGCTCAATGGATAAAATAAGTAGGATAAAACCAGAAATGTTCCTCTGGAGAATCTGGTTTGGTTTTGCTAAACAGGACTTCTGTTGCAGCTGCGTTTGAGGACAAACAGCTCTATGTGAAAAACAACGACTTAGTTTGAACAAGACGTCCCAATTTACAGCTTTGTGACAAGAAATAAGCACCAAGATGGAATAAGGCTGACCTTAAGGCCAAGTACGGTGTAGTTCCAAGTAGCCTAGAGTGGCTAAGTTAGCTAACCAACAGTATGGTAGCTTAGCTGCTTTACAAACTAATATTAGGGCTGGTCCCCAATATAGGAATATCTGAATATTGGTTGGTTGTGGTGGTATTGGGATGATAATGTTGATATTGAAATAGTCCTGCGTGATGCTGCTGGGCGCTGCCGAGGCTCTAGAATGCTGCTGTGGATCTAGTACGTGGACCTGCCAACTCCGGTGTCAGAAACTCAAAACGTTTTCCTACAGCACAGAGTTTCAACTTTGGGTAGATAAAAATAAAAGTGGAAAAGCCCTCAGAGATCACAGACCTCCACCAAGCAGCTTCAGTCCACCCCAACACAATCTACCAATGACTCAGTATCCTTAAATTAAAAAACAATCCTGGATCCAGACGGTGATCCGGATCAGTCCCTAAACTTCATTTGTTCCTTGTCCCATTTCGCACATTTCCTGAAAATTTTATCCAAATCCTTCCATGAGTTTTAGAGTTATTTTGAACACAAACAAACAAACAAACAAGGAAATAAACAAACCAACACCGGCAAAAACATGACCTCCTTGGCAGAAGTAAAAATGACAAAAGGGGAAAACTTTATCTCATCTCCAATGTTCAGTCAAAAAAGATGTAGAGAAGTCCATTCAACATGTTCCAATTACAAATGTTTAAAGTTAATTCACAGGTCTTTTCTGGAGAAAAATCCTCTCAGATTTCTTTCTAGCATCTGAATGTTCCCATCATAGATCAGCACTGATATATCCACTGTGTTTAGTACATGCAGTTAAAAGCACCATTTGTACGAGCAGTGCTTTGGTCTAATCCACGACGCTTTGTCGTTTGAATTCAGCAGAATGCTTGGAATGGATAGCTGCTGCCGCTTTGCTTTTTGATGGAGTGTGAGTTTAGATTTACGCTCTCAATTATCATTCTGTGGTTGAACTGAATGAAAGAGAGCATTGTACGAGAGCCAGTTTCACAGAGCGTCTTTGATCCTTTTTCCTCCGCTACACCTTTGTACGCCGCTTAACACCCTGGATCAGCGGCGACATCTGGTGAAAGGAGACACGACTTAATAGCTCCTCTTTTTGTGCTCTTCGTCACACGATTTTCCCTCATTTTTTTGTCCGTCTGACAGATTGAACAGGAGCGCATCGACAAGATCTGGCCCAAGCTGCGCGTTCTGGCTCGGTCCTCGCCGACCGACAAACACACACTGGTTAAAGGTGAGCTTCAAGGTGATAAACCACATCACACACTCGCACACACCCATTCACACGCTCACTGAAATCCTGTTTTTGCTTCCTGTTTCTGTTCAGGCATCATTGACAGCAGCGTTATAGAACAGAGGCAGGTTGTCGCAGTAACAGGAGACGGAACTAATGATGGACCCGCTTTGAAAAAGGCTGATGTGGGCTTCGCCATGGTAACCTCACATATTATTCACCATTAATGTCTACGTGGTGCTGAGACCCTCCTGGAGTGGTGTTCGTTGTTGTGATCACATAACATAATCACTAGTTTATCGCGCTATGTTTGCAACAAATATGAATAATGATTTAACCCTCTCAACCCAAAGCACTTTCTGGGTGTTTTTACTCACTGTGGCTCATTTTTCACTGCAATATAAAATCCTGCACCTCTATGGAAACAGAGCAACCTTGGATAGAAGGAGAGAGAACTTAAGATGTCTTCTGTGCTGTAGGACAAAATTAAAAGCCATAAATAATGAAAATGAAGACACAATGAAAGCTGTATTTCTTTGATTATTTATTTTACAAAGACTGAGAAAACCTGGGATCAACATGTACAACATTTTCCAGGCAACCACAGGTTTTACCAACACTGGGGAAAAGCGATGACTCCAAACACAATCGATCTTTTTTTACTTCTAACTCGTATTCTTAACTGTCCCCTGTCTGCTCGGTGTAAACGGTGCCTGCTGTTCAGTCCAGTTCATCCAAAAGCACACCTGAATGTTTGCCACAGGGCTGTTGGTCGCAGCTGAGTCACTGATGGTTTCACAGTTGAGCCAAGGAGCACCAAGTTTTTGCAGAATCTGCTCAGAGAAAACTGCTCTGATGGAATATCGTGATTTTAAGCTTCAGATTTGGTAAAGTTTGGTGAAAACAGTGACTCTGCATGCTGTAGATATTTACCTACTTACATTTTAATTTGCTTCCATACTAGTCTCTGTTGAGCTGCTTGTTGATTTATTTGGGATAGAAAACAAACAGCTTCTCTCTTTTTAGTGCTGATTTATTTTAAATATCAGGGTCTAAGAATCATGTTATGTATGAACCTCCTCTGTTCAACACAACCCTCCCAGAAGAGACCAAGTATCAATGTGAACACAGTATTTAACATAAATGGTGAAACATGATTGGCTATGATGAACAAACTTAACTCAAACAATGAAATGTGAATGGACAAAAAAGTGGGAAGAGCCATGGTTTAGACCAGGGGTGCCCAATCCTGGTCCTCGAGGGCCCCTATCCAGCATGTTTTAGATGTTTCCCTTTTCCAAGACACTTGATTCAATGATCAGGATCATTATCAGGTTTCTGCAGAGCTTCATGATGAGCTGATCATCTGAATCAGGTGTGCTGGAAGAGGGAAACATCTAAAACATGCTGGATAGGGGCTCTTGAGGACCAGGATTGGGCACCCCTGGTTTAGACTTAGGCTCATCCTTCGTTGGCCACAGATATGTCCATATCTCTTAGCGCTCAAAGACAACCCTGGTACCTTCAGGTCTCCGGGAAGGAGTTTCTTATGACTGTTAACTTTCTATAATGCCAGCTGCAGCGTGGCCTCAAAGGCCTCAAGAGGGAATCGCATAAGTTTCGTTATCTTCTTAGATGGATACAAAAACATACCTGTGCAGTCACACATGACCGTTTCGTTTTTAACTTAACCTCTTAGGACCCGGGCTTTTGTTTGATATGCATTTTTTATTTCTCTTTGCTCTTTGGGCTTATTGGAACCTGACAAGTATAAAAACTAAGTATTATCTTTTGACATGATGTAGTTTTAGAGAAAAATTATGTCCACATATGTGGCCAATCGTTCTGAATTTCCATAGAGCACAACAAAGTCACCTTTGTGTAATAGAGTGCAAAACTCTTTATTTCCACCTTGAACACAGCAGTTTTCTTTCCTGACTGCTTTTGCATGTATTATTATCACATACAAACATATTTTGAACGTGTTTTGAACATCACAGCCCAAAAATGAAATCACAACAATTTTGCCCCTTTTGAACAGTCACAGCTACAATATGGCTCATTTGAAATGCTGTTCACGCCATTCTTGTCCACTTCTTAGTACGGGCGCTCATGCGATAGTAACTAATCATTCTATCAGCCAAGTCAACTCCACCCATTCTGAGGTTGTACTCACGGACAATGCTTGGCCACGAGACGGACACATATTGTTACAGTTTCTTGTCCCAGTGCTGGCAAGTGTCTTCAGGCTGTGTACCATGAACACCAGACATCATCAGTACTGATTTGTTGTCGTACCACTTCACCACACACAACTTTCCATCTTCAGTGGAAACTTCTGCTGAAATACCTCTTCCTGCGTTTTTCATGGTTTTGTCAGTGGGTAACTGATGTATGGAATTTGAAGATTTGCCTTCAAGGCGTGCCAAAATAAGAACAATTAATTTTACTGGACTGTCCCTGAGGGCTTGGTCCTGGTGTTGGCTCTTCTGGGCCATCATTTGAGCAATCAGCCTCAATCTGCTGAGTTTGACGGTGACATTTGGGAGTTTGGGATCTGGCTACATCATATTCTGAACCTGTACCTGTCCCTGAATCTGTCAACAAGTGTTGTAAATTAGCATTTTGCTACAAAAATCGTGCTGTGTATATATGTTTTTCTCCCAATCCTTCACCTAGCCCTGAAGCCCCAACTGCCTAAAATAAACAAATATCCACTGGGTCTTTGCAAACCATTATTTTTATCACGGAGACGTTTACGTCCCCTGGTATGCTCAGTGGGCTGTGGGATGGGGTCCTCACCACCACCACTGTCATCCTCACTGCTGCTTTGCTCTTGTGGTGGGGGTTGATAATCAAGATCCAGGATGGTATCATCATTGTCAGACACATTTTCCAAATCTGACTTGTCTCCATCAATTAGATCAAATACCTCCAGTGCTCTTTTATAGAGAAAAATGCTCTGGAAATAAAATCATGAAAAAAATCAAATACAAATCCATGTAATTTATGTATGTATGTATTTAATTGTTTGTTTATTTTCTGGGAATGTGTAGAGCTTTTTAGCTGCACCAGTGTTAGCTATAAGCTCATTTCCATCTGCTGTCCCTGGCCATATTTATGTTAACATATTAACATTTTTAACAAAGCTAAGCCCCTCTGTACACATGTGTGTACATCGTGTTTAGCAACGTACTAGATCATTACTTTTACTAATTTCTGCCAAATTTGCATGTCATGGCAAACTTACAACACTTTTATGCATATCTAAACCAAAATAAGCTGTGAAATGTGACTGGATTTTTTACCTTGTCGATGTTTGGATTTGGAATGGTCACCTGACTTTTCCCTTGTGCTCTCCGCCATTTTGAATTTTTCCTGTAGGGTGTTGTACTCTTCTGACACCACCAAAAGGCAGTGTAAGGGCCCACACACGTGTCAATAAAGCCCTAGTTAAGCATAAATAACTACTGTGGTGACATAACCCAAAATGTGATGTCCACGCAAATGTACGCAGGGTCCTAAGAGGTTAAAGGATTACTTCTACGTGGCCACATGTGCCTTTCATAAGTAACAGATCCTCTCCCTCTTGACCTGTCAGTACCTTCCTGTCATCATCCAAGTCACAGCTGTGATTGTCTGATGTTCCTAATTCTTTTAATTCTAAAACTGAAAGGGTATATAGGATTTAAATCAATCAATCAAACTTTATTTATATAGCACCTTTCAAACAAGATATGCAACTCAAAGTGTTTTACAATAAAGGAAATGCTTTCCTTTAAGTGCTTCACATAAAATAAAATCAGCAAAACAAAACGAAAAAAAAACATGTAAATCAAACTTAATTTAGTAAAGGGATAAAATGAAAATCCACCTTAGCATCTCATCTTGCTCTGTGTTGATACCGCCTGCAGTTCAGCTGAAAAGTCTGTAAATGTTTGTCAGGACTGTTGGTCGCAGCTGAGTCAGTAATGGCTTTTCAGTTGCATAACATTTTTAGGTTTTTACAGAATTCTAATAAGGCAAACAGGTTATTTTGTACAGTTTTTTAATGAGTCATGCAAAATGAAGTGATTCTGATGAAATGTCACAGTTTTAAGCTCAGATTTGGGTCAATTTTGCAAACAGGATGAGAAATTCATTCTTCACTGAAGCCATCACACAACTAAATTTGAACTTTAAGAAGTGAATAGTTATGATGTGCAGTGATGGTCCTGCCTTCGGTTGTCCTTCTTAGTTTATTTTTACTTGTCCTCGTCAGTGTTGTTCTGAATCTATGTGATTGTGTTCCCATGTTTTTATGTTTTTACCTGCCTGCAAAGCAAATTTCCCTCACCGGACAGTAAAGTTGAAGTTGAATGTCACACAGGAGTAGTTTGAGAACCATTTTACAGTTTCTGAAAATGTTTTTCTTTAAGGTAACATGCCTTTTCAAACCACTGGGGTTCAGATGGTTAAAATGTGTTTGCAGACTTTTCAGAATAAAAGTGTAATTGATATATTTTAAAAACTGTGAATATAATGTATTGGCAATCAAACTAGTGAAGGGAACAGTGTGCATTTCATTCTGACCACAGCTCTTACTCATGGCAAGAGGTGGTACTTGGAGGCAGAACAACACGATATTGAGAAAGTAGAACTCCAGAGTGATTTTAATGCTTGAGTGAACCGTGAGTCACGCCATGAGTTTCTGTCTCCTCCTCACGCCGTCTCAATCTCTGTCAGGGTATTGCAGGGACAGACGTGGCCAAAGAGGCGTCTGACATCATCCTGACCGACGACAACTTCAGCAGCATCGTCAAGGCGGTGATGTGGGGACGAAATGTCTACGATAGCATCTCCAAGTTCCTCCAGTTCCAGCTCACGGTCAACGTAGTGGCTGTCATTGTGGCCTTCACCGGGGCCTGCATCACTCAGGTAGACAGATTTATTAATACAAATACTTGCTGACACTCACACACACAGATGTCACTTCTGCAAACATCACTCCCCTCGTATCCGCTAAGACAAAGCAAATGCTGAAATGCTTTTTGTGCATTTTTACACCAGGCTTATATAAGCAGTGATTTCCTGACACTTGCAAACATTTACATATGGTTGACGTGTGGCCTGCATTATGTATGAACTGCATGTGTTTATGCATTTTGATCAAGCATTTCTTTTGTGTTATCTTTTTATTGAAGGACAGTTAAGAACAGACACATGTTTACATCCAGCCCAGCCAGTGTAGAATCACTGCCATGATCTCAACAGTGACACAGTCCTAAATATGAATATGAAAACTAAAAAAAGTAGAGCTGCACCGATAATCGATTAGTTAAATATTAAATAAATGATCAATTAATCAGTTTGAGTAATTTTTAGAGGAAAAAAATCTTCTTGTTGTGGCTTCTTTTATTAATTGCTATTTTTTTTAAATCAAGCTTCGTCGTTACTTAAACTGAAGCTCAAACCTGGAAGGAACAATCCCTGATCAGGCGTTATGATCAAAACAAACCCTCTTCAACCAGCTGAGGAAAAATCTGCTTCCTTCACGAGAACACAAACCTTTTCTTCCCAGCAGACGTTACTTGTTATAGCAGGAAACAGTTGAACTGGTCGTGTTAATAGCGGCTGTATTCCACTCATGTTGGGTTTTGTGCATCTTTTCCTGTTACGACAAGTCAGAATATCGGCTGTGAGGTCTGGTAAAGTGATGAACTTCACACTGAAGTACAAAAACTCTCAAACCTGAATGATCTGAACAATGGCTTTTTTCTCCATAATTGATAATATTGTAATTGTATTTCTGCATATTGCATAGGCAGTACATTTTTCATTTCTGTCTTCAGTCCAGATTAGATGCTGTGTCATTCTGCATGAAGCAAATCCTGATGAAACAAAGCCCTAACACTGAAATGCCTATTTACTTTTTGGTGAAGAATATTTACTCTCTGACATTTAATTTGAGTGCTTTTGAACATTCATACTTTGGAACTGGCAAACTGGTGTCCGTGGCATTTAAACTACTTTCTGCTGAACAATCCAGAGTCACAAAGAGCAGCTATCATGCACACTTGTTTTTACTCACTTAGCATCATCTACTCAACACAAACTACACAAAATAGAGAAACTTGTTTTCTGTTATTTACGTAAACCGACTGATAAATGAACACATTGTCTGGATCTGATTGATGCCACACATTCCTGGAAAACAGCCTTTTCGCCGCCGCCTGGCGTCGAGGTCAGTGAGGCCAGATTCATCTGAGTGAGATTTGTGATGCGGAGCTGTGGTTGCAAACCTCTCTGCAGGACTCTCCTCTGAAGGCGGTGCAGATGCTGTGGGTGAATCTGATCATGGATACGTTCGCCTCTCTGGCGCTGGCCACCGAGCCCCCCACCGAGGCCCTGTTGCTACGGAAACCCTACGGCCGGAACAACCCGCTCATCTCGCTGACCATGATGAAGAACATCCTGGGCCATGGAGTGTACCAGCTGGTCATCATCTTCACCCTGCTGTTCATAGGTGCACACACACACACACACACACACACACACACACATGACTTAAAGCATGACTTAAAAAGGGCGGGGAACATGACCCCTGTTGGCTTGGCGGGCCACTATTGGTCATTATGTAACAAAGCCTGTGGTCCCATTTAGGTAGGTAAACAAGTACACACACACATATTTGTGCTTCTATCTTTGTGGGGACCCTAAACATAACTACCACAACTAAATAGTTACCTTTAAAGTTTTTTAAAGTTCTGTGATACAATAAGTAAGTGTGAGGAACAGCCAAGATGTCCAAACACAAACTTTCTCAAAAAATATGATTAAAAAAAGGTTTTTAGACTCTTAATTGCAACTTTAGCTGCAGCTGATCAAACACGCTTCCTTAACAACAACACAGCAGATCATGTGACCTTCATCCTCCTCACTCGTTGGCTCTTCTTCCTCCTCTCTCCAGGCGAGCGCATGTTTAACATCGACAGCGGTCGCAACGCTCCGCTCCACTCCCCCCCCTCCGAGCACTACACCATCATCTTCAACACCTTCGTGCTCATGCAGCTTTTCAACGAGATCAACGCCCGCAAGATCCACGGGGAGAGGAACGTCTTCGATGGCATATTCGCCAACCCCATCTTCTGCTCCATCGTTCTGGGGACCTTCGCTGTGCAGGTAAGCGGAACCTTTAACGTGCTCTCCTGATCCGTGGATAATATCGTTGATGTTTTACCCCATTATTCAACGACTGGAGGCGACCCGAGATGCTTCAACCATCGGCTGCCTTGCTATCTTGTAATCGTGTCGTACTGTCTCATAACTACAAGAAAAGATTTTGTAAATGTGACATAGACCAGTGGTTCTCACCTGGTCCAGCCTCAGGATCCACTATGTCTCTATTAATAACAGTCACGACCCAAATTTTTGAAGTTTGCTGTTCCTGTTAACAAATTAAGGTTCATTTGGGTGGAGTCTCAACACATTTTGATACAAATTTGAGAAATTTTGGCTTTGTTTTTTTGCTAATTTTCGTATTTTTGATTGTTTTTGCCAAGTTCTGGGCATATTTTGACCCATTTTGACAGATTCTGAGCACATTTTGGTTCATTTTTGGGACGTTTTAGCATAAATTTCTCCAATAATCTGGCAGAGACAGATCTAGAGGTTAACTGTGGGCAACTACTGGTGTCACCACCACTAAATATTCTGCTATTGAAAGCAAACTGTCATAGGAAACACATCCTTCAAAATAAAAGACTTTATACCACTACTTTTTGCTTCTGCGACCCTCTAAAAATGGCTTCGTGACCCACTTTTGGGTCCCGACCCACCAGTTGAGAACCACTGACATAAGGTGCTTCAACACCGTGTACTTCATTTTTCAAAATTTAAACAAATAAAGAGTAAAAATCTGGACTCAGACATTGAACATAAAGTGCTTATATCGATACTGAAGCTTAAATTGTTCCATAGAAAGTTGTGTGGGTCAAACATACAGCAGCATGATGCTCCTGACTTCTCAAATACAGCTCATGGATAATCACCTTAACCTTTTCTCATGAGATCCTGATCTCTAATTATGAGATAGTAAGTCATGTTTTCATTTCATAACGGTCACTCTTTGAGTATTTTCCTCCATTCGATAGATACTGAGGAGCGATAGGCGAAGTTTGAGGACAGAGTAGGGAGAATGACATGCAGGAAATTTACAAACCCGACTTTAGGAGCCGTCTGTTGAATTGATTCGCTGTGAAAACAGAAGATCTGCACTAAGCAGGGAGATTCGAGTACACAAAAACACCGACGAGCGAACAGCAGTAGATCTGGAGTGTGACGGACAGTTCAGACAGATCTGTAGAAGAAGAGCCGAGAGAGCCGAAGACTGGAGGCAGCTGATGGAGGCGGAGATAAGTCAGACTGATGGATCCCTTCGGCCTGCACAGAGATAGCATTACTGTATGCGATACACTGGATTGTACTCGCAGTGGATTTATGACTCTGCAGGTCGGTGTCAAGATGATAGTGCCGCCGATAAGCCTTGTTCCTGGTGTAATGATCGTGTTGCTATTTAATGCTGTCGGTACAGAGCTGAAGATGATGTTACGGAGGGCCGAGTTTGAAGCAGAGCAGGACAAACATTTGATATTTTAGAATCACGACTAATAGAATCACTTCTGTAAACTCACTTAATGTCTCCTTTTCACACAGCGGCATAAGTGCAATGACCAGGCAGAGGCTGAGCAGGACATGTGGGTCCTGATCTCAAAGGACCCCCTAAACCACATTCTGTCTGATTAAACAGTCCCTTGGCTGAGGTACAACCAACACCTGCTTTAACTCTTCAATAGTTTTAGCTGATGTGGTACCGTGGTCCAGCTTGAGAGAGCTGAGTCAGTAAAGGACTCATGGTTGTGTTAAGAAGCGCAGAAGTTTATCTTGTTCTGTTCAGAGCAACTTTTTAAATGAGACATTTATATTGAAGTGGTTTTGATAGAATATCTCAACTTTAAGCTTTTTGACAGAACAGAGCAGCTCAGAGACTGTTGTGCAGCTGAAACTACTACAGTTTTCTCTGTTTTCATAGTTGCTCATTCTGATAAATGGTATAATTAAATATTTTTTAAAGATAAGATGCCTTTCAAACCGTCTGGCAGGTTTTTGGCTCAGAAAGTTTAGTAAATCAGGCAAATGTTAATTTTCTCTCCGCAAAACCACAACTTACCATTTTTACACTGATCATCAATGAAAGTGTGTTAATTCATGAGCTTTAGACCAGCGGTTCCCAACCACCGGGCCGCTGGTCATCTGATACCGGGCCGCACAGAAAGAATAGAAACGTTTTATTTTATTTCTGGCAGAGTCCACAGGGTGTTTTATTTTGAAAGATGACTAGATCCGCCACTTCCCTCTGAGCTCGTTTCCCACCAAAATTGATAAAAACAAATGTCTCTAGAGAGCTTCTTTGAAAACAGGGAGAAACTTGAAAAGGTCAATACACATTTAGCAATAAAAAGTCATTTTATTCATTTAGGACACTTTTTTAATTAAAAAAACATTAAATTAAAAAAAGTTGCAGCCTTTTTTGCACCGGTTTCAAGCAAGACAATTTTCATCGAGCGCTATGACCGATCCGATGAATTGAAGCACAGTGGTGGCAGCATGATGACATGAAGCATGGTGGTGGCAGCATGATGACATGAAGCATGGTGGTGGCAGCATCATGACATGAAGCACGGTAGTGGCAGCATCATGACATGAAGCACGGTGGTGGCAGCATCATGATGAAGCATGGTGGTGGCAGCATCATGACATGAAGCATGGTGGTGGCAACATCATGACATGAAGCATGGAGGTGGCAGCATGATGACATGAAGCACGGTGGTGGCAGCATCATGACGTGAAGCACGGTGGTGGCAGCATCATGACGTGAAGCACGGTGGTGGCAGCATCATGACGTGAAGCACGGTGGTGGCAGCATCATGACGTGAAGCACGGTGGTGGCAGCATCATGACGTGAAGCACGGTGGTGGCAGCATCATGACGTGAAGCATGGCGGTGGCAGCATCATGACGTGAAGCACCGTGGTGGCAGCATCATGACGTGAAGCACGGTGGTGGCAGCATCATGACGTGAAGCACGGTGGTGGCAGCATCATGACGTGAAGCACGGTGGTGGCAGCATCATGAGGTGAAGCACGGTGGTGGCAGCATCATGGTGTGAAGCACGGTGGTGGCAGCATCATGGTGTGAAGCATGGTGGTGGCAGCATCATGACGTGAAGCACGGTGGTGGCAGCATCATGACATGAAGCATGGTGGTGGCAACATCATGACATGAAGCATGGTGGTGGCAGCATCATGACATGAAGCATGGTGGTGGCAACATCATGACATGAAGCATGGTGGTGGCAACATCATGACATGAAGCATGGTGGTGGCAGCATCATGACATGAAGCATGGTGGTGGCAGCATCATGACATGAAGCATGGTGGTGGCAACATCATGACATGAAGCATGGTGGTGGCAGCATCATGACATGAAGCACGGTGGTGGCAGCATCATGACATGAAGCATGGTGGTGGCAGCATGATGACATGAAGCACGGTGGTGGCAGCATGATGACATGAAGCACGGTGGTGGCAGCATGATGACATGAAGCACGGTGGTGGCAGCATCATGTGGTGATGCTTCTTGGCAGGCCCTGGTTTCAAGCAAGATAAAATCATCTTGCTTGAAACCAGTCAGTGGTGCAAAAAAGGTTGCAGACCTCTGCTTTAGTGAGACGAGAAGGCAGATTTTATTACCTTTGGATGGAGGCTAAGCTAAGCTAAGCTACCTCACAGCACATGCATATTAACATTGGTAAAAACTTGTATATGTTGTTTTTATTGCTTGTATTTCACTCATGTTTCTTTATTTTTCTTATTATTTCTTTATTTACTATTGTTTTTGGACTCGAGTGCCAGTTTCGTGCCGCCTCATGTGAACATGTTTGCCGGTACGACAATAAACAACCTTGAATCCTTGAATCCTAAGCAAACCGTCCAGCTTTGCAGCTAACAGATCTACAGTTGGTGGTGATTTTTTTTATTTAAACAAAATGTCCGTTTCTTTAGATTATTTTAGACCCAGACCAAATTCGAAGTTTGATGCTAAAGTTTGACTGATTAGCTTAGCATTAAACGATGTTCTCCCACAGCATCCTAGTAAACACACAAATGAGTTACCGTCAATGATGACCAGTGGGAATGTGAAACGGCTAAACCTCATGAATTATTAAACACTCTAACACAAAACGTTTGCATATGTTGTCACACATCCTGGTTTATTTCTTTAGACGCAGCAGTTAAAATGCCGGCTTGAGTTTCCCACCTGACACTGAGAAGACTGAGTGTTTTGACAGGTTCTTGGACGGTGCAGCAGCAGAATCAGACGATGCTTTCTCCTTCCTCGATGCTGCGTTTTGTATGTGACAGTAACGACGCTGCTGCCTGTGTTTGTGCTGCAGATCGTGATCGTGCAGTGGGGAGGGAAGCCCTTCAGCTGCGCCCCTCTCAACGTGGAGCAGTGGCTCTGGTGTCTGTTCGTGGGCGTTGGAGAGCTGCTCTGGGGGCAGGTAAGCAGCTCTTCAGCCTGCTGAGTCAAACCACGCTGAGCAAGTGTAGGCTGGCAGGCCTGGCTTCCCCTGAGGCGAGGCTAAGGAAACATTTTCACACGGCTTAGATAACACTGTGTTCTGAATCTGACAGGTGAAATGGTTCGGTTTTATCTGAGTAGGAATGTGCAAATGATGGCTGGAGAAGCACCCAGCTGCTCAGTGTGGTGCTGCGCTGGCTTCATCTGGTCCAATGACTCTGTGACAAACTTCCAGGTCATCGCCACGGTGCCGACGGAGCGGCTGCCATGTCTGAAGGAGGCGGGTCTGGGCCTGGAGCCCGGCGAGGAGGAAGGCGAGGAGCTGGCGGAGGACGAGGAGGAGATCGACTGCGCCGAGAGGGAGCTACGCCGGGGACAGATCCTCTGGTTCAGAGGCCTCAACCGTATCCAGACCCAGGTACACTGGACCTCCAACACCAACCGTAACCAAACTCTCTCACAGGGACACACACAGAGATCCAGCAACCAGAAGCTTCACCCGGTCATGACCCACAAGCACTTTGTTTACGGTGAATTACAGAACAAGATCACATCCCAAAGACAGCAGGATGAATGCTTAATATCTGCACTGCTTCATGACAAAATGCAAACTGTTCAGGGGGGATAGTTGGTGAAATGTGTTCTGCTGCTGCCTAAACAAACTGCTTGTGTCATGGCCTTCACACGCTAACTGAAGAGACTTTTGGAAATCAAGAAAGAACTCCTTTACTGACTCCTCTCTGACGACTTTAGATAAGTCTAAACGCTGCATCTGATTTGTTCTTCAAAAGTCAGTCTGCCATCCTGTCCGTGCTGCTCTCCTCAATTGTGCCAAACATATTGATTCAAGCTCTTCTCTCTCTCTCCAACACAGCTCACTTTCTGGGTTCTGCTCATGAGACGCCTTTCTCTAACTTGGAAGTGGTATTTTAGAAGCTCTTAAACACCACGAGGGGAGATAAATGCTGTGTGTTTGTTGCTCTGTGTGTGTGAGTGTTTACAACAGGCTAATGCTAAGTAGACAGGCTGTTGACTTGCTTGATTACTTGAATTGACTGCTTGTCGCTGTGTGAGCGGACGGACATTAAGACAACAAAACAGCATCGACATGAGCAACAGTCTCTAACAGCCTCCTGAGCAGCGTTAGAGAGCCAGGCCAGACTCTCTGCTTAAGTGCCTGTCTTTGCATAAAGTGGTCAGTTTTTCATTTAGAGGGTTTTGGTCTGAGTGTGCAGACAGCAAATACACATTCAGGCACGCACGCACACACACACGTGCACGCACACACTTTGTCAGTCATAGTCATTAAGCAGCTGCGATGCACATTTGCAATCACAGGACAATAAAATGCTGTTTGTTTCACTTCATCTGTGACAGCAGAATGTTTCAAACACGCACTCATGCACACTCACATGCACACTCACATGCACAATCTCAAGCACACTTTGTCAGTAATATTCATTAGTAGACATTTATGATGCACATTTACAATAACAGGACATTGAAATGTTGTTTATTATATTTTTCTGTGACAGGAAAATGTTTTAAAAGGACCAAATACACACACACACACACACACACACACACACACACACGGAGACATGCACACGCACGTACACTGTCTCATGCACACTTTGTCACTGATACTCACTAAGCATTTGCGATGCACATTTGTGATCAATGGACGGTGAAATGCTGGTCCTTTCATTTCACCTGTGACAGAATAATGGTTTAAGGGAACCAAACACAAAGATACACACTCATGCACACACACTAACACACACTCATGCACACTGCTACTGATTGAGCAGCTGCGATGCACGTTTGCATTCACAGGACAATGAAATGCAGGTTTTTTCATGCCTTCGGTGACAGGAGAATGTTTAAAACAGACCGAACACACTAGTACGCACACACACATACAGGTCTACTCTACCAAGAGTGGCCCATCTAGTTAAACCGCCAACAGGGGCCCGGTGTGTCCGGTCATTTTGATGGAACAAAAATCAAATAGAAACTTTTCTTTCAAGGTCTTTTTTCTTATTATAACTGCAAATATGCACTTTTTTAACTTAAAAAAAGACCTGTCAGTGTCTAACCGTCAGTACTCATGAAGGAGTTTAGACGCACATTTGCAATCAACACTTAAATGTATACACAGATACACACACAGACACACACATATACAAAACAAGTATTATTTGTCAGTAGTACTCATTAAGCAGTTGTGAGGGGATCAAAGGACGCTTAAGTTCTGTGGTTTCTTCTGTGACGGCAGAATGTTTTAAAAGGACCAAACACGAACAACACACACTCACGCCAGGACACACTCGTGCACTCACACACTCAGACCAGACCTCCCTGCCCTCACTGAGTGCTGCTGTTTTGTCTCTGTCCTGCAGATGGAGGTAGTGAGCACGTTCAAGCGAAGCGGTTCGTTTCAGGGAGCGGTGAGACGGCGCTCCTCCGTGCTCAGTCAGCTCCACGACGTAAACACTATCTCTACCCCCTCTCACGTAGCTCTCTCCACCGCAACAGCCAATACCAGCCCAGCCCCCGGGAGTGAGTTCGCCGAACGCATGTACACTCGTACACACACACACCAAATACCTGTACACACACACACATACACGTCCAGCCACCCTCTCTGAGACACACTCATCCACAGACACACACTGCTGCACGGCACGTGGACTGCAGTATTTTGACTCTATGGTTGTGTCCCCTCCGGCTCGCTCGCTGCTCGTGTGTGTGCAATGTCTCCTCTATTCTTTTCTCTTACTCTCCCTTTAAAAACAGCACCCAGTCCTGACCGGCTGTGTAGTTCTGGTCTGATCCGGTCTGGTCCAAAAAAGCCACCCCAGTGCCGGTCCCAGGCCAGAGTCTGTTTCGTTGTTGAGTGTTGGTCAGTGCGGGAGGCGGCCAGCTGTTCTCTCTCTGTCTGAGGTGCACTGACTGGTATGGAGGAGCAAAACAAAACCGAGTTGATGATTCTATATTCCTGCAACAAGGCCAGGATGCATCCCACAGCTCAGAGAGCAAATGGCGGCTCCTCCTGCACCATGTGTTCCTATCTGTCTGTGAATGAGGTCAAGCGTGGTTACTGTGGTCGGCTGTAAACCTCTCTGATGTAAAGTGTCATTTCTTTTCTCAAAAAATCAAGAGAACATGCTGTAAAAACCAAACATGTGACTACGACTATGCTGCAGTATTGATATATTTCACTGCCATAGAATTCATACTCATTACCAAGTGGCTTTCATATGGCTTCTGCAAATCTCTAAACTGTAAACCTTCGAGTATAAAAGCCCCATAACTCACTGCTGTTTCCGAGTTGAAAAAGAAAACCTCCTCCTCTGTCACTCTTGCTTTCCTTCTTCTGCTCCTCTCGTTTTTTTGTCCGGTTTGTTGTCAACTGGTGATTCCTGTAACAGTATTTCCAGCTCCGACGTCACAACTTTGGCCCCCCCGATGTCTCCAAACGAATCCACTTCCTGTCCGGCCTGTTTTTTCCTCCCCTCTTTCTCTCCATTGCAGTTCTTCCTCCTCTTTCTTCTGTATCTAAGAGGTGTTGCAGGTTCCCCGTTTGCAGAACTATTCTGGACGTGTGTTCTAATTGTTCTTCATAAGTAGAGCTGTTCTTTTGTAGAGGTATCTAGATTTTACCGCATCTAAACTCAGGCTCTTTTGTAGCTGTTAAGATTTCTTTAGTAGGTTTTTATTCTTATTTGTTGGACCTTATTTTGTCCTTTACCTCATCCCTTTTCGTCATCCTCCCATCTCCTAGTAGAGTAGCGACCACCCCATGTTTTCTCTTGATTTCTTTGTGTGTCAGTTCTGCGTGCGTCTGTTTGGAAGCGTGCTCACATGTGTTTTTGCATCTCCTGACATGCTCGAGAGCCGCAGCCAGTCTGACCCGTGTGCGTTCTCCACCCCGGTCCGTGTGCGAACGCGTGTGCACCTGCGTCCGAGTGTGTGCATGCATACGTGCGGTTGTGCTGTCTCTTCATTTGATTGCCTCCATCCGTCCTCTCAGTTGCTTTTCCTTACCTTTTCTTGCTCCCTCCCTCCCCCCCCCCCTCCATTCCACGCTGACCTCCTCCCCATGTTGCTCCATCACCTGTAGGTGTAGAGAGGCCTCAGTCGGCGCCGCTGACACCTCACATCTGTTGAGATCATTCTGCTCTAGGAGTAAACTGGGCTTTGTTTAAACTGCTTTGGAAGCGCATCCTTGGCTCCATCACTTTACGATATTACTACATATAAAAACACTCCTGCAACATTTGGCTGCCTGATAGAAAAGTAATATGTGAAGGGAGTGGAAGCAGGGATGTCTAGTCAAAGCACAGAGCTAGGGTTCAGGTCCCTCCACTGCCAGCTCATTGCTTGCTTTTTCAGTTCTGTTACCTTAACTCGAAGGGCTTGTTGTGTCCAAATCTGTTACTCAGCGGTAGGATGACGCACACTCCCATTCTGCAGCCATCGTTTTGTGGTGCGGCCCTGGTGAGAAAACCGAATGGGTTTGGACAAACAAATGGAACGAGGAGAGAATGTGAAGGAGCAAGCACTAATTTGAGTTTGATGTGACCCAGGTTTGCTCCTCTGAGTCACCTCATGTTGGGTGAAGGCAGCGTGCGGAAAAATAAAGTGTACTTTGGTTCCCGAGTAGCTTAGAATAAAGCAAGATTCAGGTAGAACAACACTGAACTCACCAGACTGGACTTCACTTCATGGTTGTATCAAGGGATGTTCTGTTCTTCTCTGTTCAACGAGTCCAGTGAAAGACCAGAACTAACAATGACTATAAACTACCAAAGAATACTGTTTTTGTCTGCAGGCGCTGAACACAAATGAGACTGATGGAAATGTATTTAGCAGGTATTTGGCGACATTAGAGAAAACTAGAAAAGCCCTCATAGAGCGCAGACCTCCGCCAAGCAGCTTCAGTCCACCCCAACACAATCTACCAAGTATCATAGTGTAGTCTGGTGAAATCAACACTGAAATATATGTTGGTTCTTTATTGTGAACAGATTAACTGGAGGATGCTCAGTGGATAAAATAAGTAGGATAAAACAAGAAATGTTCCTCTGGAGAATCTGGTTTGGTTTTGCCACCATAGACGAGGGACCACTGTGTGTAAACTTTAATTCACAATAGAGTAAAAATGACCTCGTTCGTAGTCGAAGGTGTTTCTTTAATAATGGCAGCGTGTAGAGAAAATACCACGAGTGACCGACAGAGAAATACTGCAGCCCGGTTTGATGGCAGTAATTCATTCCACACTCAGCAAACCCAAAATTTACTGAAGCCTCGAACGCCTCACAACATTAGTAGACTTCTTTTTGCTGTTTATTAAAAATGAACTTGAGCAGGAAGGACTGCGTTTGGCTCTGACTCCTGACAGTCGAGTCTGAGAGAACTGGGAATTGTTGGTTCTGGTCTTTTCACTGGATTTGGTGTCGATGCCACGAACACAGAACATCACCTTCTTAAGCTTCCTGTGATAAATCTGACGAAATGAGCTGAAAGCGGAGCAAACAGGAACCACAGCGACTGCCTGTTCTGTTGTCCAGACAGCTGAGATCTCCCTCCGCACTGCTGCTTTTTCACAGTTAGCTTCAGGGTCACGACTTTACTCCACTACCCAGAGTTCTTTGCAGAGACTTGGCACCGCGCCCCGTTGCAGTGCGATGTGCGTAAGTTCTGACGTCGACACATCCCCGACTTTTACAGCCAAACCTGTCATCGCTGGGTAAGAAGGCTCTTCTGAAGGAAGCCCAGCGAATGTTTAGGGGAGATATCAGAGGTATAAAGTCTGTTCCATGCTTTCATCCACCAGAGCTGTGCTGGACCGTAGTGATCCCTCTGGATCTTCAGAACCGATCTATGGATCCAGTTTGTTTTCATTTCAGACTGAGCCACTTTAATCTAGCTTCAGTTACAGTAGAGAGGTGAATAAGAGTTAACTTTGATCAGGGGAGATGAAGGGAGATAGAATCTAATCCATCCTCAGCTCCTCAATTCTTTGCTGAAGTTTTTCACATTCAGTCAGAGGAGTTCGACCTCCTCCTCGGTTTGTCCTCCTTCAATGACACGAGCAGGAGACGTGAAGAGAACATGCACTGAATTGAGGAAGGTGTTGCAGCTCAGTCATCACATGGAGGGTGGGAGCTCCTCAGAGCCATTAACCATCATCTACCTCACAGCTTCTCCTGTGTTTCCGTTGCAGTCTCTCCTCATCACAGCAGCCTCTCTACCTCCCAGCGCCTCCTTCCTCCTTTAACCATCATTGTTTTTCCATTAAGCACTGCTGAAAGAGCCGACAGGGAGAGAGGGAGAGAGAAAGGAAGTGGGTGAGAGAGAAATCAGTAGCACAGCAGTGCCCTGACCTCCAGGCCTCTCTGGTCACACTGTGGGCGTTTATATACTCGAAAGTTTACTCTGTCCATGGAGACAAAATGAAAACAAACCGAGCTGACGAAGTGAGAAAGTAACATCCTGAAACCTTCTCAGTCTGCATGAGGTGTTTTTCTACTGTCTGACAGGCTCTTTGGAAAAACAGATAAGCACTGAACCTACTGCTTGACCGTCTGTCTGTCTGTCTGTCTGTCTGTCTGTACGTCTGTCTGTCTCTCAGTCTATCATATGAGCCAGAGTCATATATAGAGACTCGTCCTAGTTTGGCCGACTGCAGCACTGATCTCCATTCAGCTACCTGATCATCCACCTGTCATTATCACGGTTTGGGCTCCAGTCGGTGTTGCAGTGAAGCTTCTTCTTCTGTCGGTGTCATTTGGCCAAACTGTCTCTATGTAGGGCTCTGCCTCCTCTGCCTGTCAGTAGATCTGCATTGGACTGTCTGTTTCTTTTGAGCTCATGCTGCTTCTTTTCCTCTGTTTGGGCTTTGGGGGAAGGGTGCATGGACCAACTGCCATGGCAAAGGAATGTGTTTATGCACGCATACACCATACACTGCATAATGCACCTTGAAGTCCACTCATAGAGCCACTCTGGTGTGTGTTTGTGTGTTTGTGTGTTTGTGTGAGGCAGAAAGAGAGCGTAAGTGACAAAGATCTGATTCAGCATGACCTGGCTGCCTCTCTGTGTGACAGGGCTGACGCCCGAGCTTCGCTCTGGCCTTTGAACCAATCACCTTCTGTTTCTAGTAATCTAACCAATCACACTCTGTTCTGACCTGCTGATTCTCTGTGATGTCACTTTTCTGTTTTGCAAGATTTGTTTTTTTTTTATGTCCCGCAGCAACTTCATCATCAGCATCATCATCATTTCAATCACTGCTGCATGGCCGCAGTACACTTTGCTCACGTGCATGTGTGTGTGTGTGTGTGTGTGTGTGTGTGTGTGTGTTGGTGTGCACATGAGATGCTGACTGACTCACCGTCTGG
Source organism: Dascyllus trimaculatus (assembly GCA_024666655.1). NCBI lineage: Eukaryota > Metazoa > Chordata > Actinopteri > Pomacentridae > Dascyllus > Dascyllus trimaculatus. The sequence continues at coordinate 36,227,250 of CM045452.1, read as the reverse complement.
CTGTCGATGTGTTTTTGAGTGTATGAAGCGGCTCTCTTTAACAAACAGCAGCCATGACTGACAGCTGTACGATGCATGCAGACGTCCAGCTCCATGTGGAGGCGACTTAGCTGCTGGCCTCCACAGCTACACCGCTGCTGCCTGCATGTCTGTGTGTTTTCTATGTGTGTGTGTGTGTGTGTGTGTGTGTGTGTGTGTGTGTGTGGTCACTGCTTTAGGTTCTTGCGACTTCTTCTTATGTTCTCGTTCATTAAACTAACACACTCACCATCCCTGCTTCTTCTCCATCCGTGCCTAACAACCACCCTCATCTGTGTGTGCTGCATGTGATCAGTGTGCAGAGGTGTGAGTGTTTCCCACCTGTCACCACCCAACACACACACACACACACCAACATGCCACGTGTGTGTGACGTTCAGCGTTTGCAGCTTCTGTGGTCTTTGTGATGTGATCTTGGCTCCTGGATGCTCTCGTCTTGTGAGTCTGATTGAGGTGTGAGAACTGACAATAAACCAACATGTCATCAGCCAACTCATCCTGAAACACGTTTTCTTTTCTCCCCACTTTTGTCTGTTGGAGACACACAGGATCAGGTGGATGCCGGGTTTGACACCGAAGTAGTCGAGATGTCGGTGTTACCAAGGTTACAGTGATGTAATTAGAGGAGTGTCATCAGTATCTTCAAATGAGGTCTGCGCAAAATAAGTGAGGGTGAATTCAGTTTCCCTCCTGAGAGGACGACACTGATTTATCTGGACGGTTAAAAACATCTCACGGCGTCTCGGCGCTGCTTTAATTCAACTCGTGCAGAAACGTCCTGTTTGAACAAAGGTTTATTCGTTGTGTATCCAGTTATCCAAGCTGTCTTTTCCTTATCATGGCCAAGTTTTAACCTTCTTCCATGACAAAGTGGTGAAAACCACTGGCTGGATTTATCCTCATAGTGACGAGGACACTTTGAACTTTCCAGTCGAGAGCATAAACACTGAACGTCCACCTCCAGTAGATCACAGGACTGGGTTGGACTCGACAATCAGCAGCTCCTAGAAGGGTTCAGTTAATTCCACCATTCAACAGAGCAACAGTCCAACATCTGTCAAACCTCATCCTGTGGCTACAAACAAAACAAAAGAGACGAGACGTGTTGCTTCATTAGCGCTAAAGGCTCCACTGGACGTTATTACATTCAGGCCGAACTCCTGCTTCCAGTTCTGACGCTAAGCTAGGCTAACTGTCTGCCGCTAAGCTAGGCTAACTGTCTGCTGGCTGTTAGTTTAATGCAGGGACGGCACGCGGTTAAAAGTAATGACACCAGAGTTAACCCTAGCAGCTAGTTTGCAGTAAAAACAATCATAAAAGGTGATCTTTGGTGGTGATATCCAGACATTAGAATCTTGATTTAACATAGACTTTGAGGTGTGACGGTGGGTTGTTACTGTGAGGTACCTGCTTCCTGTCTTTTTGCTAAGCTAGGCTAACTGTCTGCTAGCTGTAGTCTAGCAGTTAGCATACAGACATGAGAATGTTTTTTAAGGATTGTTTTGGAGGCATTTCTACTATGCAGCCATTTTGTTAGCAGTTCGCCCTTAGCATGGTACTAATCAGAGCCGGTTCACACACCAGGCAATACAGGCGAACGCTAAGGGCGCCGTGGCCTCCAGGGGGCGCCACAAGATCAGGAAAATGTCCCCTTCAGTATAATTACATTAAAATTAGTGATTACTATTGACTCTTAAATGGAAAAGCTCACACTGATTCAAATGTAAAGAAACACCAAATTAAAGTTACTACCAAACAAAGCTATTGATTTCTTTATAAGTAAATCCTCGTAGTTTCAATCGTAGCATCTGGACGTGCTTGAGCTCCTCGAAGATGCTACGACTCAAACTATGAGGACAACCGTGACCCGGACGACTGAGAATCTTCACAGCGAAAAATGTAAATCACCGATGGAGGTGGGCGCCACGTTGGGTAGGGCTGGCTCTTTTTAGCACCTTAAAGTAGTAATTCAGCCTTTTGAAAACATACTCTTCTTGGCTTCCATACCAGGGTTTTGCTAATTATCTTATTTTAGCATAAAGGCTAAAAGCTAGCATGCCTCCGCCTACAAACACCTGAATGCGTTGGGGGAACGTAGATATTTCATCTCGACAGTGTTGTTGGATGATTCGTGAAGGAAAACTGTGCTTTTAGTCTTGATGCTAATCGAAGCTAACTGTCCGCTGGCTGTAGTTTTGTATTAAACCAACAGACATGAAAATGGCGTCAACTTTCCAACATCACCAGATGTAGACTGGAGGTATCAACCCGCCACTGGCTGCGTCTAAAAAGAATATTTCCCAGATATTTCTATGAAGCTCTTGTGCTCCAAAAGGTTGCTGCACTGTGGCCTTATCCCTTTAAGTTTAACGTAGCCTGAAAGATTATTTTCAGCTTCCAGAATCAGATTATTAAATGAAGAATAACCTGACAAACCAACCATAAAGCCTCTGAGTGCACTGATGGTAACCACCTGGCCCTGAGTGTCTGCCTGTCAGTCTGTCTGTCTGCTGGAGGACACAAGTCTGTCTGTCTCTGGGTTTCCCTTGTCTCTGCTCTTCCCTTTCTTATGTCTGACTTTCTCCTCTCTTTTTTTGTGGTCTCTCCCTCGTCTCTCCTGCTCTTCTTTAGATGCGAGTGGTGAAAGCATTCCGTAGTTCGCTGTATGAGGGCCGGGAGAAACCGGAATCCCGCAACTCCATCCACAACTTCATGGCCCACCCAGAGTTCCTCATCAACGACCTCATCCACAACATCCCGCTGATCGACGACACCGACGTGGACGACGAATCAGAGCTCAGCAGATACCAGCACCTGCACCCGGCCCTCCGCAAGCCGCCGCCCCCTCCCGCCCAGCCCCAGCCCCCGGCCCGCACCCGTCCCACCCGCCCCTACCGCCAGTACAGCCTCCCGGTGACCCCGTGCAACCGAAACAACAACAACAACAGCAGCAGCAGCAGCAGCAGCAGCAGCATCAACTCAATGGTCACCCATGGCAACAAAAGCAACAACCGGAGCCCCCACCATCACCACCACCACCACCACCACCACCAACAGCACCACCACCATAACCATCACGGCAGGGACCGGCCGGTGAAACCCTCCGCCCCTCACCTGGCCCATCTCTACTGTGTGGAGACCTCCTTATAACTGAGCTCATTGTGGGTTTTGTGGGGGAGGAAAGGAGTCTTGGGGGAGGGGGAGGTAAAGGGTGAGAGCGAGAGAGGGCTGAGGACACTCACATGAACATTTTCATCCGATCTCCCCCGATGACGAGCTCACAGGAGGGTGCGAAGGACGAGGGAGGCCCCTGGAGGGAGTGGACAGACTTCTGCTCGCCGCTCCCTGAGAACATTGCGACTTTCCCTCCCTTTGCTCCAGCCCTCTCAGTCTGACTCCCCCAACCCTCCCCCGACCCCCCTCACCCCCGACTCCCCTCCACCCGGCCCAGCGGTCTGTCGCCTTCCCCGAGGAACACCACCCGGCCTCGCCCAGCGCCCCCAACCTCACGCACCCCCACCACACGCTGCGTTTCTGCCCGAGCGGCGGTCGGGATGGGGGAGGCATTGGGCTGGGGGGGTGACAGACGCATCGGAAAACATCCCTCAACGCTTCAGCAGAACAGGGCTGCATGGCTACGGGGGCTGACTCACTCTGTTTCTATTGGTGTTCATCATTAGTGTTGTCGTCACCACCGACCCACCGTCTATCGGCCACCTTAAAGTCACCGCTTTGCTTGCGATATAAGTAAAAGAAAAAAAACGCTTTGTTAAAGCTTTAAACTAGACTCCAGCCATTTCCATCTCTGATTTCATTTCCCGACATGATGGTGCTCATTCATTTCTTTACTTTGACATCGCTCGGTTTATTTCTCTCTCTCTCTGGAGTTTTTTGGAGGTTTCTTTCCGTTTCCTTTCACCTCTTTCTCTCTCTCAGTGTGTGTTTGTGTGTCGTCTCGTCTCTTCTGAAGAAAAAACTAACAAAACGTAACAAAAACAGAAACTGCAAACGAAGATGCTGTTCATTTAAACCTAATAGTAAATAGAATGGCTGCAAAAAACAACTAAAGGATGGGGGGCATGTATACATCTCTCTATATATATGTATATTTATATATATATATATATATATACAGTATATGTATATATAATTTGAATTTTTGGGAAGCCACTACACTGAACTTGCCATCACCGTTCTTTCTCCCGCCCAGTCCCTGAACGCCTCCCCATCCATCAGGACCTGTTATCTGTACTCCAGCTATGGGATGTGGGATCTCATGCTGGTTGGGATGTAAACATACGTGAGCCCCACACAGCACAAAGCCTCATTGACAGCCTCCCGCCATGTCGACACGTGTGGTGATATTTACGGCGAGCCCACCGGTGACGTCCTCCTCCCTGTTTCCCACCGTCTTCTCTCTTGCTGTTCCTCCTTTGCTCGCCGTCTCGTCCCTTCTTGGTCCTTCGTCGTCGTCGGGTGTCTGTTCGTGTGTGTTCCTGTGTGTGTTTTCGGCTTTTGTTTCTTTTTGGAAAGAACAGCTGAACGCTTGTGAAGCATCAACCCTTTAAAACGCCATCAAAACACGCAATGCACAGGCGATGGCCCTTTAAGACTAACGTGCACTCGCTCCGGAAGCCGCTCCTGCTCACGTGCCATTGGGCGGCGCTCCGTCATGTGACCGGCGTCCTCTCCTCGGACGAAGAGATTGTTTCATTTGATCTGTTTGGATGTTTAGTGCAGTCATGCGTCACTTACAACTAAAAATAATAATTAAAAACCGCTGTCTCCACCGATCAGGCCCACGTCCAATCTATCAGGTACCAACAGTGAGAGCTCACGTCTTCATACATTCCATCATCGTCATGTCCAACTTGTTGCCCGGGACGTCTCGAGGAAGCTGTTTGACGCTTAGGAAAGCATTTCTGTCGGATGAGAAAGAAGACCAGCTTGTGAATGTGAGGCTTAAACACGATGAAGCCTGGACACCAGAGGAAACAGCCAGCCCGGCTCCGACGCTCATCTCAGCGCATTTAAAGCTCACGAATTAACAAATATGAGTTCTGATCCTCAGATTTCCCACGGTACGAGGCCTATAAATCACAGTTCTCAGTCGTCCGGGTCACGATAGCCTCCTGAGAGCTTCAGGAAAAAGCAGCTGGACTCTTGAAGATGTTTCACCTCTCATCCAGGAGGCAGAGCTGGAGGAGCCTCTGGGATTTGAGGTGAAGCATTTTCAAGAACCAAACAGAAGAGTCATGATGCCTCCTGCTGAAGAAGACACAAGTGTGTATTTGGCTTTGAAGATCGAACTCGAGGCCCAAAACTTCAGGGAACCAAGTAGAGAAGGGTCTGACTATGACTTTAAATGAGAATTAACCCGTCAGTGAGCTCAGAGATGCTGCTAGAAGGGTTTCATTTCTTTAGGGCCGAGCCAGGTGAGACGTTTCCTGTCTTGTGATTGGCTTAAAGAAGTACAATGAATGTGTTTCCCCCTGTAGCTGAATGATGCTGAGGTGCAGTCAGACCGTTCTCCTGGGCCAGTAGAGGTGGATGGTCTGGCTATGTGAGGCTTCAAATCAGAGGGTTAAACCAAAGAGAGGTAGTTTATGTGATTTCAGATGATAAATAAGCTGTTGCTGAGCTTTAGAGACGAGCTGTGTCCCGTCTTCACTGGATGATGGTTTAAAGGAATGCAGCCCAGAGCCCAGTTATTCCCCCATAGCAGAGTGATGATGAGGTGCAGTCGGACCATTCTACCCAGCGCTGGTCTGACTACGCAAGACTTCAAGAGGAAACGAGTCGTGGTTTTACAGAAGGTCACGTGCCATAAGATCTCTGGGCCGGGCTTTAGAGGTGCTGCTGGGAGGGTCTGGTTTCTTGTTTCTCGTCTTTGAATCACAAGACGATTGATCTGTTTTCCCTCTGAAGCAGAACAGTGTTGTTGTGCAGTCGGACCATTCTGCACAGGTGCTGCTAGGACGGTTTTGTTTCCCATGTTTGACTTGCAAGATGATTGTGACGGTATAGAAAAATACAAACAAGCCAGAAGCAGAATGATACCGAGGCGCAGTCAGACCATTCTACCCAGCGCTGGTCTGACTACACAAGACTTCAAGAGGAAGCAACGAGTTGTGGTTTTATAGAAGGTTGCGTGCCATAAGATCATAACATTTCCCCCAGTTTCTCGTCTTTGAATCACAAGACGATTGATCGGTTTTCCCTCTGAAGCAGAACAGTGTTGTTGTGCAGTCGGACCATTCTACGCAGCGCTGCGTCTGGAGCAAAGCCTGCAAATCAGAGGCTTTAACCAAAGACAAGGTTATGTGATTTCTGGGCTGACCTGTGTGGAGAAACAACCTGTTAGCGAGCTTAGAGGTGCTGCTAGGAGGGTTTTGTTTCCCATGTTTGACTTGCAAGATGATTGTGGCGGTATAGAGAAGTACAAACAAGCCAGACAGAGGTGCAGCCAGACCATTCTACCCAGCGCTGGGCCAGTTGTAGAGAATGGTCTGGCGTTGTGAGGCTGCAGCTGGAGAGACCCTCAGAAGGTTAGACCAAAGAAGGTTATTGTGGATGAAACGAATGAGGAGTAACCTTCAGGGAGCTTCTGGAAGGATCGTGTCTCTTCTGTTTCCTTAACCTTTAGCTAGAAGCAGAAACTCTTCCTGAAATGTTGACCCAGTGCTTTAAGACGCGACATGTTGATCCAGTGTAAAAGGCCGACAACACGCTGCATGAAACGCCCCGACAACAAAACCCCGGCGGCCTCCCGTGTGGCCTCCCGTGTGGCCTCCCGTGTGGCCTCCCGTGTGGCCTCCCGTGTGGCGCCGGGCCCGCCGTCACCTCGCCCAACATTCCATGGAACATACATTCCAGACATCACATTCCAGGGCGGGTGTGAGAGCGCCCTCCTGCGTCCCATGATGCACCAGGCGTGGGTGGACCGCTGACTTCATGTTGCCTCGGAGCGCGACGCGGCAAAGCAATGCAAACTCCTCCGCCGCCTCCCTTCCCGTCGCCCCTTCCCTCCCTCCCCACCCCCACCTCCCCCGCCCTCGGTCGACTCCCACCAGCCAGAGGAAGGCGAAGGGCAGACAATATGCAACCAGACTGCCGACACCCGAACCCGGCCGCCGCGAGAGTAGAAACACAGCGAGACGAGGCGTCCGTCCTGCTGGTTCTGTTTCAGGATGCCGCTGGGCTCTCTGGGAAACGCCCCCTTACCTGTACAGAACTCTGTCTTCTTGAATGCTCATCATCATCGTCGCCGCCCTAGACCCGGGTGGCGGCTCTGTATTGGTCTGTCTGTTTTGAAGCATGCATTTGGTATCATTAATGTCACTCTTTATGTGTTGGTAAATCATTTAGGCTACTGTCACTTCTGTGTGCTATGATCTCTCCACATCTGCTCTCACACACACACACACACACACACACACACATCCTGTAACCTGTTTCTATTTCAGCACCTGAGCACGGCTACACCTGTGCTTTATTTAAAAAAACAAACAGACACCAAACGACATGGGGGGGGAGGGGGGGAGGGATGATCTACAGTGGTGTAAATCAGCTCCAGCCATCTCCGTCCATCCGTCCGGCACATCATGATGTTGTGAGACAGCTTCACAGAAGGCAACGTGAAAAAGAACATGTTATTTATCCGAGTTATCAAACTGCACCACGACTGTACAGACCGCCCAGACGTGCACATCTTTGATTTTACAGGTACTATGTTCCTGTTACACCTTCTTCTTTTTTTAAGTTATTTATTTTTCTTTTACTCCTTTTTGCTTTTTGTAAAGAGAGGAACAACAAAACGGAAGCGCTTGTATATTATGATTATTATGATTTTCTCCACCGGTGCTCCCACTGATGGAAAAAGACAGTTGCACATTCTCCTGAGCATATTCTGAGGGCTGTGTTTTCTGTCCATTGAACAGCCCCTGAAGTGTGCAGAGGTGTGGAGATGCTTCTGAGTCTCTTAAGACCAGAGACGCCGCTCTGTAAATAGAGAACAGGAGATACAGAATGTACCTCATTAGGATCTAAGGACTGGACAAAGTGGGGACCCAATGGAGGAAGGAAGAGCCGGAGGGCGACGCAGAGCTAGAGGCCGCAGAAGTGCAGCGCGCCCCGGCCCTGTTTAGGCTGCCCTCGTAGATCTGCCACCAGTATTTACTGCCATGTAAGCGACGGGAGGGATCGAGGCTTCACATTACCCATTATACATACCGTTGTAAATATCGTGTGTGGAAACGGTCCCCCTTCTTGCACAACGCAGCGCTGTTCTGCAGACAGAAAATGCAGCCTTAACTGTGCTGAAACGAAAAAAGACCAAAAAAAAGAAAAAACCCATAAAGACTATTGAATATATTAAAGAGTTACCTGCCTGTTATTTAAGCGAATAAATATCTATATATGAGGAAGAACACACCTGTATACTGTAGACTAAATCTGTATGGAAATCTAAGAGAATTTAATGGGAATTAAGTCCAACACCTTTTGTCTGTATGAAAGAAAAAATACATCAAAGTATTCTACAATAATAACTTTGACAAAGTCTGTGTGGTCCTGTGTTGTTTGTTCCTTCAGCTCCACCTGGAGAACGTCTGTCTGCTCTGCTCACCTGTACGACAGCAGGCGTGATGTCACACAGGTGGAGCTCCTGTCAGCTCAGAGTGAAACGTCTGTAAATGTCAGAGCCAGAAACAGACTTTTAACAACGCCGGAGAACGTAGTCAGTGTTTGTTCCTCCAGGTCTGTGTAGGTGAGTCCAGTAGTCTGTAGACCCTCAGCTCCTCATCAGACGTCGTCCTTTAGACCAGTGGTTCTCATCTGGTCCAGCCTCAGGACCCACTATGTCTCTATTAATAATGGTCGTGACCCAAACTGTTGAAGTTTGCTGTTCCTGTTAACAAATTAAAGTTTATTTGGGTGGAGTCTCAACACACTTTGAAATAGCTAGTAAAAATTTTAGCTTATTTTTTGCTCATTTTGGTTTATTTGGACACCTTTTCCAAGTTTTTGAGCATATTTTGGCCCATTTTGACAGATTCTGAGCACATCTTGGTTCATTTTTGGGACGTTTTAGCATAAATTTCTCCAATAAGCTGGCAGAGCTAAATCTAGAGGTTAACAGTGGGCAACTACTGGTGTCACCACCACTAAATATCCTGCTACTGAAAGCAAACTGTGTCGTAAGAAACACGTCCTTTAAATAAAAGACTTTATATCACTACTTTTTGCTTCTGCGACCCTCTAAAAATGGCTTCACGACCCACTTTTGGGTCCCGACCCACCAGTTGAGAACCTCTGCTTTACAGGCTGAACAGAAAATAACAGACTTCCAGCAGCAGATCTGATCTAATGTAAAGGTTTTAACACACAAACAGGTGCAGCCCCAAAAAATAAACAGTGAATAAGCTTCTGTTCATTTCTGGAATGTTAATCCCTTTTTTAAATTAATCTTAGGAGGTATAATTTCACCGTCATCAGCTATAAGACACCATCATCTATTCAGCACTTAGTCCTCTGTGGGGTCGCTGTAGGGGGGTGGAGTCTATCCCAGCTGACTCAGGGTGAAGGCAGGGTTCACCTGGACAGGTACCCAGCAGTGGTGGGTGGTGAGGCGTCACCTTTACTCCGTTACATGTACTTGAGTATTATTTTTGATAAATTGTACTTTTCACACGGCAAAAACTCCACATCTCACCAGTTTATTCAACTTATTTTTAGTCAAATTGTCTGAACCCACTTGATTTAAGATAAATTCACTTTCCAGGTAACATTTCAGCAGATGGAGGGACGTGTTTTAAGACAACGCATCTTAAATATCTTGTTAAGTCAAACAATCTTGAAATGATCTTGTTTTAGTTGTATTTTACCAGAAACAAGGTTCATTTCATTTCATCCATGTTTCAAGCTGAGCTGTTGTTTGTATCAGATAAATAATCTGGATTTAAGAAATAAAGTAAATGCATTTTATTGGAAAATCACCAATTCATATCAGAAAACAGCTGCATGTGGAAAATGTGTTAAAAAAAACAAAGCAAATGTCTGCTTTTGAGTTAAAACACCTCCTTTTGGGCGTAGCTGGCTTCACCTAAAACACAACACCTTCAAATGCTGTCAAACACCACTAAATATTAGGATTTCTAGCCAACTGTGAGAAGACATTATATCTCAGAATGCTTCAATTAATCTGTGTGATCTGATTTCAAGTACAAGATGGTCTTAAATCTAGAGAAGAGCCACGATAATACAACTAAAATAAGTTGAATACATCTCAGATTAAGAAGCTGACATTAAACTTATTAAAGCTAAAATCTATTTAATTCTTTAGCATGTCTGGTTTATTCTAAGACACCTCAGCTTGACAATGCTGCTAAAATATAGCTTCAAATAAGTTTTCCCTGCTAATTTTAAGACCTCAATATTCTAAATATCATGTCTTATTTCAAGAAATCTGGCCAAGCAAATGTTCACTTGTTCTATTGGCAGATTTTTACATTTATTTCAAAGTAAAAGTGCCTTGAAGTAAGTTTGTTTTTCTTGTTTTGGGAGGCGCATTTTTCCAGTGCAGAGTAGTTATTCTGCAGAATACTTTTACTTGAGTGAATTTGTGAGAAGACATCTGTCCTTTCACTCCGTTCCTTTGGGCTCCATGCTGGTCGTTACATTAATTTATCTATAAATAAATTCAGCTCTGCAGCTCTCTGCTGACAGACATCATCAACCAATCACAGCACAGCAGGTGGACAGGTGTGGCCCCGCCCCTCCACAGCCTCCATTCACCTCACTGTGGTTCAAGAACATGGCAGGAGATGAAACACTGGAGTCAGAACATGTGCAGCTCATCCCTGTCTGTCCTTCTAACAGTCACATGATGAGCTGCTACTTTATCAGACCAAGGATTCAACATCAAGTCTGAGGAAACCTGTGAAGGTGAGTTGACTGACATGTTCCTCATGGTAGCTACGCTAACAAGCTAATATCAGGGAGTTAATCTGCTGTATGAAGCAGGTTCACACAGTGAGGAAGAGTCTTTCTGCTGCACAACCCTCCTCTGTAGGTATCTGATCCACCTGTCCTGGGTTTATTAACTACACAGAGCCTTTTAGCAGGTCCATTGTTAAAGCAACATACAGGAGACACATGTATCATATGAAACTAGAGACCCTGAGGAATAAACACATGTCAAGAATATCATGGTAGCTCATCAGGAAGGGCAGGAAACACGATCCAAAGCTGGACTAAACTTTAGAAACAGAGACTGTGTTCTGATGTTAGTGAGGATGTTTCAGAACAAGAGGATTCAATCACTCAGTGTTTAAATCAGACAGGTTGGAAGGTTCAGCTGTTTAAATATGAGGCTATGAAGTGATTTATTACTGACATGGATGAATATGAACAGACATGTGGACAGACCTGGTGTTCCAGGGTTCAGTGATAAATCTGTTCAGAGGTTAAAACTGGTGTTTCTTTGCTGCTGGTTTCAAAAGCTGGTGTTTAAAAAAGGCTGTTTTTATTATGTGAAGCTACTGAATAACTTCTGGTGGCAGAATTTAGTAGAAGGTCATTTTTTAACTAATGTATGGAGCCGCTGGTTTGTTTTGAAGTAATAAATTCATCTGAAGTTCCTCATTACTGGAGCAGTGTTTTTTAATGAGGTCCTTCTTTACTCTTACTCAAGTACTTATTTTGATGAGTACTTTTACTTCTACTTCAGTCATTATATTATGAAGTAACAGTACTTTTACTGGAGTACTGTTGTTGTTTACTCCAGTCTATCACAGGGCTACATAGAGACAGACACCAGGCTCAGTCTGATTCACACCTACAGACAATTTAGAATCATCAGTTAACCTCAGCATGTCTTTGGACTGTGGGAGGAAGCTGGAGAACCTGCAGGGAGAACATGCAAACTCCACACAGAAAGATCCCAGGCGTCCTAACCGGGACATGAACCAGGGATCTTCTAGCTGTGAGGCGACGCTGCTAACCATAATATTTTTACTGTACATGTAATAAATATAGAATATAATGAAGTTTACCTTTTTGGAATTAACTTGCAAAATTAACTTTTTCCACAATAGTCTAATTTCTTGGGCTGCACCAACATCTATATGTATGTATCTATATCTATATATTTATATTACACACCAATCAGGCACAGCATCATGACCACCTGTCTAGTACTATGTTGGTCCCCCTTATGTGGTCTGAACCATTGGACCAGAGGACCTCTCAGGGGGTCCTATGGGGTCTGGAACCACTGGATCCTTTGGCTACTCTGTCTTGTGCAGTGGGGCCTCTGTCAATCCAACTGGTTCCACTGCATCCTGTTGATGCTTGATCAGAATGGGCTGTAGGAAGTCTGGAGGTCACATCAACATGTTGGACCATTGTCATGTTCCTCCACATGTTCCTGATTGGTTGGTGTTGTTTCCATGTGGTGGGGTGCATTTTCATCCAGGGACATTTGGGATTTCCATCAGCATGAGGGAGTGTGTTTGTTGTGGGACGATGTTTATTTGATATCCAAGGTTCTCCATCAGAACACCTCATAGAACCAATATGATCCATGTTATTCACTTCATCTGTCAGTGGTCAGGATGTTGTGGCTGATTGGTGGATATAGATATATATGTATATACATGTGTGAATATATAACTGATGTTTCTGTTCCTTAAGAGAAAAAGAAAACTTCCACGTTTCTCTATTTGTGCAGCCTTTAAGTGCTTATGATGTCGTGTTCCTCATTATAATGATGTGATCATGTGTCACTCAGTAGATGAACCATCTCCAACCACATCCTCTCTGATCAGGTGTGTTTGAATGCTTGGTGCTACTCGTCCCACCTCCTCCAGGCTGCTGCTCATTGGTCCTCTGAGCAGCAGCCTCACCCGTCTGCTCCAGGTTGGAGGACCTGTCCTCCTCCTCACATGTACTCCAGTCACCAGTGAGCAGCTCCACCTGGTTCTCCTGCATCAGTGACATGAACCTGGATCCCAACATGTCTGTGGTCTGTGGTGACGCATCCAGCCGTCTAAAGCAGTGGTTCTCAACTGGTGGGTCGGGACCCAAAAGTGGGTCGCGAAGCCATTTTTAGAGGGTCGCAGAAGCAAAAAGTAGTGGTATAAAGTCTTTTATTTTAAAGGACGTGTTTCTTATGACAGTTTCCTTTCAGTAGCAGGATATTTAGTGGTGGTGACACCAGTAGTTGCCCACTATTAACCTCTAGATCTGTCTCTGCCAGCTTAGTGGAGAAATTTATGCTAAAACGTCTCAAAAATGAACCAAAATGTGCTCAGAATCTGTCAAAATGGGACAAATATGCCCAAAACTTGGCAAAAACGTCCAAATATACCAAAATTAACAAAAAAATAAGCCAAAATTTTCTTAAACTGTATCAAAATGCGTTGAGACTACACCCAGATAAACCTTAATTTATTAACAGGAACATCAAACTTCAACAATTTGGGTTGCGACTGTTATTAATAGAGACATAGTGGGTCCTGAGGCTGGACCAGCTGAGAACCTCTGAACTAAACCACCTAAACCCATTTTAACAGCACATTATAACCACTGTTATTGATGAATGCAGCCTGGTACTAATAGACTCGGCTTTACTTGACCACTGCAGACGTTTAAACATGTCACCATGTAAACCTACAGCTACATTTAGACCTGATCTTCTACCAGCTGCAGATCAGGAACTGGAGCCGGACCAAAGCTTCAGTCTGTTTTTACTTCCTGTACGTCGTCCGTTTGTCCCGTCAGCATCACTGCACGTGTTGTTATTTTTGTGTAATGTGGACCCAAACCTCAACACTCCAAAACAAACTCTCCACTTATTCATAAGAACATTTCTACCTTCGTGACCTCCATGTTCAGTGACCCCTGAACTAAACTGCACTACTTCCTGTCACATGATCTACAACTGCAATGGATAAACTGCTTTGAATTATCTCTTCGTTAAAGCGTCCCAACCATAGACATATATACGTAGACACCGCGTTGACTGCTGCTGCCGATTGGAGCCGACGTGCCTACGTGGCGGCCATCTTGGTACAGTGCCACTCGCCCCTACAGTGCATTACGTCTATAGAGGAATGACATGTCTGCACTATAAAAGTGATCATAAATCCATCAGTTGTCAACATATATTGTTTGTTACAAACGTCAGACATGGAGGACGGACAGGCAGACATAAATAGAACAAAAGCATCCAAGCATCCTGTGTCAAAGCTACATGTGTGACGTTTTTAACAAACCAAACCGTTTAGAAATCGGTCGAAAATTCAGTGAATAATTTTACTTTCAGATTGTGGAGTACCTCTTACCTCCATAGACTTACATTCACTCCCCCCTCTGCTAGCCCTGTACCAAGATGGCGGAGCTTTAGGCACGTCCCTCCACAGTCAATGCGGCGTCTACATATATATGTCTATGGTCTAAATACTCTGATACCAGCGTCTTGAATCCAGTATTTCCTGGTTCTTTCGCTCCTCTATGACTGAACACCTCTGGGTTGAGGACGTCTGAGGAGACCGTCCTGGATAAACACCATTTCAGACAGGATGATCTTAACTTTCATCTCTGTTCCCTTCATACCAGCTACTGATGAACTCTTCAGGAAGTTAAGGAGTCTGACGTCATGTCTGAGAGGATTCTCAGTCATCCAGGTCATGGTTAAGATAATAACACGTCATAGTTCTTGTGCTACTCTGAAGAACTTTGTGAAAATGTGAAGGATTGATAACGTTCGTCTAGTTGATAAATCCTGACGCAGCTTTTCTCACATCCTCCTGTTAGCTGCTGAGCTTTACAACGTTGATAATCACGTTAGACAGGTTTGAAGGGACGCAGTGGGACGTCTAAACCAGGGGAGTGCAGCCCTGGTCCTGGAGAGCCCCTCTTCCTACACACCTGATTCAGTGATCAGCTCTGCAGAAGCCTGACAACGATCCTGATCATGTGAATCAGGTAAACATCTAAGACATGCAGGATAGGGGCCCTCAAAGACCAGGACTGGACACCCCTGGTATAGATGTTTAAATCCTGTACCGAGGATTGCACTGGAGTTCTGAACTGGTTTTAGCCCACCTACTTCGACTGAACACTTTTCCTCAGCAGTGACTGATGTCTGTTCAAATTGGTAACAGAAACCCAACGGAGCCTCGATATTAGATCGGCCACCAGACAGCAGCAAGGTCCAGAGATGGAAGCCTCACATCTTGATAAAATCATCACTTTGGAAAACCTTTATCTACCAGGATTGGCTCCTCAGAAATACTCAGCTGTCCTGCTCACACTGACCTCCAAGATCTGTAACGGTGACAGAGGAGTCGGCTGCAGTTTGCCACCTTCAACAGTTTCTACTATAAAATATTTGCTGAAGCTAGTCAGGAGTTTTTAGCACCGTTAGCACATCCCCAACAGGTCTTCTAGCGCAGCGGTCTGAAACCTTTATCTGCACCATGGATCGGTTTCAAACAAGACAATAGAGTGTGATGACCGGTCTGTAGAAAACTGTCTGGCTTGACACCAGGGCCTGCCAAGAAGCATCCCACATGATGCTGCCACCACCGTGCTTCACATCATGATGCTGCCACCACCATGCTTCACGTCATGGGACCTGTCATCGCGCTAAATGTCTTGCTTAAATGGTGCAAAAAAGGCTACAGCTTTTTAAAAAACTTTTTTTAATCTAAAAAAAAATGTCCTGAATGAACAAAATGTTTTTTTAATTGCTAATTTACTTTTCCAGTCCTTCCTCCTTTTCAAAGAATCTCTCCAGAGACGTTTGTTTTCTATTAATTTTGGCGCGAAATGAGCACAGAGGGAAGTGGCAGGAAGACGATCTGGTCGTTTTTCAAAATAAAACATATTCTTTCTGTGTGGCCCAGTACCAAATGACCCACGGCCAGATACTGGTCCGAGGCCCAGTGGTTGGGGACCACTGCCTAATATAACACTAGCTGATATTTAACACTAAGTTGCATGCTACTCTATTATTTCCAACTATTGCTAAAATGCTGATGTTTGTTACAGAAGATAAACTTCTCGGGCCCGGTACCGGTCCGTGGCCCGGTGGTTGGGGACCGCTGCTCTGGCCTGGATGGTCACTATAACTTCGGTTGCCTGTCGTGTTGCTGTTCACTTGTTTTTAGTTGTTGTGCTAGTTTTAGCTAACAGGCTGCAGCGTCACGTTCAATGCAGACATGACTGATACCGATCACCTCATTCAACCATCTGCAGGAAAGCAAATAAGCGCAAAAACTTCCAAAAACACAGACGTGCTCCTTTCCATCTGAATCAGTACCTCTAAGTACCGTTCTCATTATAATCAGAGCATCACTGCTGCAGTTCTAGACTGAGCTGGCTAGCTGTGCCGAGCAACGCCACAAACATCCGTCAGCAGTCCAGACACGCTGCCTGGTTTCCAAGCGCTATCGTCACAAACTGCACGATAACCCAGCTCATGATCCAGCAGCTCACTGTGGCTGGGGGTCTTTGTACTTCTGCTGTTTGAAACTGATCTGCAAAGAGTTCAACACAGAGCTCAGGTCTGGTTGATTACACCAGTTTTATCTTGGCACTGCACCGCTACTAGATTATTAGCAAACACACTGCGTTTACTGCAGAAACACTGCACCAGTTTGCCAGTGAAGAGCAGTTTCTGTGCAGCAACTTAAAGGGACAGTTTAGTTTAGACTTCTTGGTGCTTAGCTTCCATGCTAGTTCTATCTGTGGAGTGTGTAGATTTAAAACCATTCATCTGCTTCATCTGGTGTAAATAATACATTGATGATGGTTAAGTTTCCCTTGAAAGAAACATAACTTGTAAAAACAGGCATCGCTTGTTATGCAGCAGTGGGAACAAACCCTCAGGGCGTTGTTTGGCACAGCATAACTGACCTCAGCACGGTACAACCTCTACTCCTAGGTACAGATATGCTCATGATAAAAAACTGGACGTGCCATAAAATAGACATGTACGATTCGAAGTATGTGGGCTAAAACATGGGCAGGATGATTAACCCCCCCTCACACTGCGTGCTCTGTACTTCCATCAAACGAGGTCTTGGTCATTTGTTCTGACAACCTTTACCAGACTTGACCCAAATGTTCAGGGAAAGTTAGACCTTTATCGGCAGAGAGCTTGCTGTTCAGAGAGAGAAAAAGAGATGCATTAATATCAACAGCACAGAACAAGACTCGGCAGATATGTGTAACTCAAACGTAATGAAAATAGTATTTATTGTCCAACAATTCTTAAAGGCCATTAACCTCAAACAATACGTATTCAAAATTATATACACATTTACAGTTGGTTACAGTTGATCAGCTGATCTCTACTGACATGAAATCACTGAGTGTACTGAGTAATGGAGCAGCTGTAGCCACTGACCTACAGCTACACGTGTGGTGGAGTATTGGTGAAGTATAATCACAGATACCGTTGGTTACCGATACTACCTTTACAAAAATACCAGGCCACGTTGGCAGCAGCTTGTCCAGCCTCTTCCCCCTCCACCAGCAGAATCCACTTCAGCATAAAGAAAAATAGGTGGCGCTAAATGAAAGTATTCTTTGATACAATGGCGCAGGTTCACAAAGAGTTCAACTCTTACAAAACAGAATCTACACACTGATCTTCTCCCATGGACGACTCAGACCCCAATTTGACGGCTGATTCAAGATCACTCTTTGTGGACCTTCACCTTCATCTTAACATCGTAGCATTCTCTGATTTGACACATTAACTAAAATCTTTTCCTTTAACAGCTCATGAACAAAACACTTGAGCAAAGTGCTCCAAACTTTCAAAGAATAAAGTACGTAATAATTAGAAGTACTATGGTCGCTGCTGAACGCTGAAGCCTCTGAAAAAACAACACAAGAAGTCTTTTCTTGACTGATCCTTACCATGGAGTCAAGCAGGTAAAGGTGTTCAGAAAGCCACTCAGCCCACATGGTGGATCAACCATGACCTAGAAGAAACTGTCAACAAGGTTTAGCAGTAACGTGTACTTACATCCATCATCACACAAAACCACATGCACATTCTGCAGTTCTTAGGTAATCTTAACTAATTCAACAGTGTTCATCCACTTCAAGAAGTTCTGAGTCATGTCAAGCTCAGTCTCAATATGTGAAAACAGAGAGAAGTACTTGACCCTACATTTTGAGTGACGTGCTCGCACTCTCTGCACACTTAGTGCAGAACTCCACTGAGACGTGGTTCTTGTCCACGTGCAGACACACTCCACCAGATGTCTCTTTCTCCTCGACTTTCACGCGCTTCCTCGGTAAGGCATAGTCGTGGTCGTTTGGGTCGGGCCCCTGGAAAAGCGAGGAAGATAATTTCATCCCATTCACACCGCTCAGCCTGGACAAGAGCTGAGCTAACATGCTCTCATTGGCCAGCACAGCCCTCAGGTACCTGGTCTCATCTTCCAACTCCTCCACTCTCTTGGTCAGCTGAGAGTTCTCCTGTTTGAGCACGACGTTCTCTGTTGACAGGATGCCAACTTTCTTCTCCAGGCTGGTGACGTATTCTTTCTTCCTGAGACGATTCAACCTGGCGGCGATGGCATTTTTGTTGATCACGCTGCTCGAGTGGTTCCGTCTGTCCTTGATCTTCGAGTTGGACGACGTTCTCTCTGGAGATGAGGCTGTTGAAGCTTCGAGCCCGGAGTCTTGGTCTTTGGCAACATAAACACCCAGATCCTCCAGCTCCATATCGAACAGAGAGGACGAAGTATCTCTTCCTAATGTCCATTTTAAGTCTTCAATTCCAAACAGGTCATCTAGCTCTATTCCAGCGACGTCAATGTCATCAGTCGGGAACCCCTCGGATGGACTTGGGAGATCTTCGGCCGTTTCAACAACATCCACCACTTCAACCTCCAGAGCCTTTGTGTTGGCGGCGCGACCTCTTCTTCTGGTGATCATCGTGGTGTGAAAATTGGACTGCAAGGACGCTGCTGTCCAGAAACCTGGCAACTCCTCACCTGCGGAGACAGAAGACATACGATTATGATGCTGTAGTCCTGCAGAAATTTCATGTAACAACAAAATGAGTCACTGATATTAACGTTAGCAAGTGAAGCACAAAACAAACCACAAAACTAATAAACATCTTTAGTTAGGACAAACCCAGAACACTGCTGGACTTAGTGGTCATATTTTCATTTTTAAAAGGGGAAGAAGAGAAGTTGCTCTGAAGAATTAGTTTTATTCTGGGAGGTATTTATCATGCAGGCGTCTATATGAGCAAGAAACTAGAATATTTTTGGATTATATGGTAGAGTTGTCATTCTTTGCCTCTAGTTTGATTATTTCTCATATGGATCC
>CM045452.1:36080226-36207746 GCA_024666655.1 Dascyllus trimaculatus | reverse complement strand
CTCCTCCTCCTCCTCCTCCTCCTCTTCCTCCTCCTCCTCCTCCTCCTCCTCCTCCTCCTCCTCCTCCATCAGATCATCCTCTCTCGTCAGTACGGGTCGGACGGACGCTTCACCTTCACCTCCCACACTCCTGGAGAACATCAGATCTGTCTGCACTCCAACTCCACCAAGATGGCTCTGTTTGCAGGAGGAAAGCTGGTAGGAGCACGAACACCCGCCTCACCTCAGACTGTATCTATATGTATAAGACTGGGGGAACTCAAGGGGCTACAAGCAAAATTAGCTTCTACCAATCTGGATATTAATGCTTCAAAATCTACTTTAAAATGTTGAAAGAAGTTATTAGAAGTATTACGAATTAATGAGCTCAGGTTTGGTTGATTTTCCAACAGATCGGTGCGTCTCAGATGAAACCTGTCAGCTGAACATTTCTGATAAACAGACCGAGGTTTAGATTTATGTTAAATAACCAACCATGTCTGTGGAGATCCTCAGTGTCCAGGTCAGGGTTAGCTTCAATCGTAGCATCTGGACTTGGTTGAGTTTCTAGACGACGTTCCACCTCTCATCCAAGAGGCCTTAAATAATTCCTTGCAGTCATCAACAACCTCTTTAAAGACCTTAAAAACCTACATGAATTCTTCAGAAACCTCCCTTAACACCTCAAGCATCTCCTGAAAGACCTTGAAAACCTCCAAATCCTTAATAAAACCCTCAAAAACCTGAAATATGACCTCAAATATCTCAAAAACCTCCTTGAAGACCTCAAACCCTCAAATATCTCCTTAAATGTCTTGAATAATTCATTGAAGTCATCAACATCCTCCTTAAAGATCTTAAAAACCTATTTAAAGGTGTCAAAAACCTCCCTTGAGACCTCAAGAACCTCCTGAAAGACCTTGAAAACTTATTGAAAGACCTCTCTAAAGACCTCGAAAACCTCTAAATCCTTAATAAACCCTCAAAAACGTTCTTAAAGACCTGAAATATGACCTTAAATATCTCAAAAACCTCCTTAAAGACCTCAAAACCTCAAATATCTCCTTGAATAATTCATTGAAGTCATCAACAACCTCCTTAAAGATCTTAAAAACCAATTTAAAGACTTCAAAAACCTCCCTTTTAGACCTCAAGAACCTCCTGAAAGACTTTGAAATCTTTCTTATGACCTTGAAAACCTTCTAAAAGACCTTGAAAACCCCCTGAAAGATCTCATAAACACATTTCCTCACACATCCAAGCCACGAATAATTCCTTGGTCGTCAACAACCTCCTTAAAGAACTTAAAAACCTCCTTGAACCTCAAAACCTCAAATATCTCCTTGAATGTCTTGAATAATTCATTGAAGTCATCACCAACCTCCTTAAAGGTCTTAAAAAACTATTTAAAGGCTTCAAAAACCTCCCTTAAGACCTCAAGAACCTCCTGAATGACCTTGAAAACCTCTAAATCCTAATAAATCTCTCAGAAACCACCTTAAAGACCTAAAATATGACCTTAAATATCTCAAAAACCTCATTGAAGACCTCAAATATCTCCTTAAATGTCTTGAATAATTCATTGAAGTCATCAACAACCTCCTTAAAGACCTTGAAAACCTATTTAAAGACTTCTAAAAATCTCTCTAAAGACCTCCTAAACATCTGCTGAGCCACCGTTCTCTCCAGGGCAGATATTTTTGCTGTTAGCACCTTAGTTCGGCTCCTTCTGATGAAGCCTCAGAGGTGGAGGTGCTGGAGGGTCACCTTGAAGGTGTGCTCTGTGCCGTGGCGTCTAACCTGCCTGCTCCTCCCACCACAGCGAGTTCACCTGGACATCCAGGTGGGCGAACACACCAACAACTACCCCGAGATCGCAGCGAAGGACAAGCTGACCGAGCTGCAGCTGCGAGTCCGGCAGCTGCTGGACCAGGTGGAGCAGATCCAGAAGGAGCAGAACTACCAGAGGGTGGGTTGTCAAAATAAAAGCCCGTCCGCTGCGGGAGCTTCCGCCCGCCGCCGTGACCTCACTGTGTTTGTTCCTCCTGCAGTATCGCGAGGAGCGGTTCCGGATGACGAGCGAGAGCACCAACCAGCGGGTCCTCTGGTGGTCCATCGCTCAGACGCTCATCCTCATCGTCACCGGCATCTGGCAGATGAAGCACCTGAAGAGCTTCTTCGAGGCCAAGAAGCTGGTGTAGCCTCGGCGTCTGCAGACGGACTTGACGACGGAGACACGTGGCATCGGCCAGAAATGGTACCAACAAACCCACAGATGCTGTTCCAGCCTTTGGGAGGGGGGGTGGGGGGTGGGGGGGGGTGGGGGGTCCTCGTACATGTTTTAGGTTTTCCAGTCGCTCCACATCCAGCCGCCTCCTGGACACGTCTCTCCTCCGTCTGAAGACGCAGGATGTTTGTGGTCCTGCTGAATGCTGAAGAGCCCGTTTCTGTTTCCTGTCGTCGGCGCTTCACTCCGTCCTGTAAATCCTAACGTTAAAAGCTCTCAGACACCAAACGTCCCAAACATCACACCGACACTCCACTTCAACCCTCCGAGCCCCGAGTCCTTCCTGCTCCTGCTTCCTTTTTACTGCAGAATAAAGTCCTGAAAACCTGGAATCCACATGTACATTTTTCCAGGTGCTCACATGTGTTGATATTAAGGGTGGAATGAAGATTTAATTTATTAATGTTCGTATTTATTCACATTTCCACTTTGTTTTCAGCCTCCTCTCCTCTCTGTACACTGCCTGCAGTTCATCTGAGACGTCCCTGAATGTTAGTGAAGCGTCCGTCGGTCACAGCCGAGTCGATAATCATAGTTTCGCCAGGCGGGGAGGAATCTTTAGTTTTTTACAGAATCTGGTTCCTGCTTAAATGAGGCGTTTAAAGTCACTTTGGTTTGGAAGATTTCCCACCTGAACAGCTCAGAAGTGTTTAGTTCAAGGAGCGTTGGAAAGCTGAACGTCTCATGATTTGGTCTGAGGACTGGCGCCGTTTTTCAGGGTTGGTTTTCATTTGATTTACTCTTTAAAGACGACGCGCCTTTAAACCTGCAGCAGGTTCTGGGGTTCGGAGGGTCGACGGCCGCATTTCCAAGCAGCACAGAAACGCCTCACAGACGGTAAACAACCAGCAGCAGCTCAGAGGAGAGTCTGGACACTTCATCACGCATGAGTCGGCGACATGAACGTCTCCTGAACGAACACGTAGTGAAAGATTCATAACCGAGATCGTTGAAAACTCATGAGAACACACTGTTTTACCCGGAGCTTTCAGCTGCGTCTCGTGGCCTTCATCAGGTAACAGACTAATACGACCTCGACGCTGCATCAATAAATGAAGGATCATTCAGGTGTATTTCAGCTCTCAGTCAAACTAGAGGAACCACTGGAGCTGCCGTTTAGCTTACCGAGTTTAGGTGATACCACGTGGGCTCAGCTGTCGTGAGTTCGAGTCCGGCTCAGGACATTTCTACATGTCACTCTCCTCTATCCCTCCTCGCTCTGTTAATAAAAGAAGAACTCCACTGATTTAAAACGTCCAAATGAGTTTTTTTGGAAGCTGCAGGGAGTTTAAACTTTTATTTCTAATATTTGTTGTTTAGAGCAGCTTATTTCCCCGAATAGTGACTAAAAACCAGCTGGAGAGTCACGACAGACAGAAACACGTCGGGTTAAAATGAACCGAAGTCATGCTTTAATATGATGAACGGAGCGATACAGGTGAACGCTGAGGGCACCGCAGCCTCCAGGGGGCGCCACAGGATTGTGACGCATATGTTGATCGTCAAGGGGGGGGGGCACGTTGACGAACTACAGAAGCCCTAAGCGGCCACAGTCCAACTTAATTTTTTTTGCTCCGTTTTCTCGAGAAAACGAGATCATTCTCCTCTGTTTTCTCGTTATAACGACTTCATTTTCCGGTGAGGTACAAAGTGAAACCAACCCTCCAGACCAGAAGGAGCTCTGCCACCGCTGCACACTACCGACTGAGAGTTCGTTAAAGTTGGAAAGATGTTCACAGATTCAGACTTCCAGCATCAATAACTCATTAGTGACACGTTGTCAAATCATAATCGATGCCTCTTTCCATCGTTGTCAGGTAGACAATGTGCTACAAGCCCAGCTTCATCAACAGTAGCTGTCTTTCAAGCTGCACTAATAACACTGGTGTCTATGAGCAGCCGGCTGGGAGATGAGTGTCCAGGGACCGTCTGCAAATTTCAAAACCGCTGCAACACGAAAAGAAATATTCAATAACTTCACTCTACTGTACTGTAGTGTCACCAGAATCACTGCAGACATCAACTGCAACTACAGCGACAGCTACTGTTGATAAAGCTGGGCTTGTAGCACATTGTCTACCTGACAACGATGGAAAGAGGCATCGATTATGATTTGACAACGTGTCACTAATGAGTTATTGATGCTGGAAGTCTGAATCTGTGAACATCTTTCCAACTTTAACGAACTCTCAGTCGGTAGTGTGCAGCGGTGGCAGAGCTCCTTCTGGTCTGGAGGGTTGGTTTGGCTTTGGACCTCACCGGAAAATTAAGTCGTTATAACGAGAAAACGATTTTGTTTTCTCGAGAAAACGGAGCAAAAAAAATGAAGTTGGACCGTGGCCACTTAGGGCTTCCATACTAACACAACAATACACACTAAATAAATGGTTTATGTGCTCGTTAAAGTTTCTGTGCTGCTTATTAATGTGAAGCTGAACTAAGTGTGACTCACCGTCCGTCCTCCTGCAGGCTGGATAGACTCAGAAAGGCCTGGAGACACTTTGTGATATTAAGACCAGGAGTTTCTGCTGTAAATAATCATCAGGATCAGAATCAGCTGATTGAAGTCGACTCTGATCCTGATGATCAGTCTGGCTTCTCGGCTGTCCTGTTCACTTTCTAACGCCTTTTACAATGAGACAGAAGTGTCCGGCCTATTTATTGCAGCGTGTTTTGTTGCTTTATTTGTCGGCGAAGGACGGCGTTTTAACCGTTTTGCTAATTCGTACGGATTCATTCATTATGAGACCTCATTTTGTTTACATGCTAAGTTCAGTTAAATATTCACATTTCTACCGTCACCTCCATGTGCTCAATAAACAGACTGACCAAACGACCGTCTGCCTCGTCTTTCTTTTTGGTGCCACTTCATAATCTGACCTTTATTGATCCCCTTGACTCATCCTATCCACAGCTGACCTTAACTCTACGTACTCGGAGCAGTCAGGGGTTGAGGACTTTGCTCAGGGGTCTACGGTGCTCTCGCTCTCCCTCCTCAGCCTCTAGCCGGTCCGGGGACTCGAACCGTCGACCCACCGGCTACAAGTTCGCCTCCCAAACCAAGAAACACACAGCAGATGGCGGGTTCGTTTTCAACAGTAAAGTTTATTGCTTGGCTTCGGCTTCCCTTCGGAGCCTCAGATTCCAAACCTCGTGGACAAATCAGAACCATCCCACCGCAGCCTTTTTAGTTGGGTTTTTCGGAGACGGAAACGACCCCGTGACATCTCAAAAAAAACAAACCTAGTCGGAAACAGAAACACCACTTTGCATAGGTTTACTCTGAACCTCCGACAGACAGCATGGACACGGGACGAAGCTTCGGTTCACTCTTATATCAAGAATAGAGATCTGACACGTTTGGCACACCGTACGAAACAATATCACAATACTATGCGTCGTTATAAAGGGAAAATGATTTATTAAATCAAGTCTTTGCTTCGACTGTACAACTAAAACGGTACATCTCACTGCGTGGAGCTGCTGACCTCTGGGACACACCTCAGCACTGTCGGGTTGGGAAGGTAGAAAACATCACATGAGCACGACAAACCCTCGCCTACCTCTGACATCGAGTTTCCTCAAGTCGCCCATGTTTGACTAGAAGGTTTCTCCATGACGACTCAGAGCTTAAAGGTTAATTACACCTGTTAGACACGACTGTTAAAAAAGGTTCGACTACCTCTGGACTGGATGCCGCTCGGTAAAAGAGCAAGAAGGGCACAGAAAGAGTGAGGAGGGCGAGGCAGGCGCTCCAGACGGCTGCTCGCCTTTTTTTCAATTATTAACATTTTCTTAAAGGTATCTCGGAGGAGGAGGGGCTCTTCCTAGTGCTCCGACACGGTGAGGTGCTTCATCTTCTTGGCAGCTTCTTCTGACACCGTCTTGGAGGTCTTCTCCGGGCTGGGGGCCGGGCTGGGGTTGGGGGTGTTGGCCGCGCTGTTGGGATACTCCCTGTTGCCGAATATGATGCTGCCCACCCGCACGTTGGTGGAGCCCACCTCGATCTGCAACACACAATTAAAAAGTAAAGATCAGACAGCTGGAGCAGGCGTTCATCACACGCTTCTAATGGAGTCAAAAGGCAAAAACCAGCCCCTCCAGGAATTCATGATGCTGCAACAATCCAACCAATCTCCATGAATTCTGCGCCACCTTCCAGTTTCGTCCAATCACAGCGACTTTTCCACATTTTGTCCCGCCTCCCGTGAGTTCCACCACTCATAGCAGTCCCCAGTAATGCACGTACGTCACCAGATTCACTTCCTTGTTCATGGTTTGAAGATACAGATACGTATGCAACAAAAACTACTGCAGAACAATTCCCTGATGTTCTTCACCAAAGCGGAGCTAAACTGTTTTCACCCCGTGGAATATTGAGGTGGAACACAAACCAAAACCATCCACTGACAAACACTTTTCTACCGTAAACATATCAGGAGAATGGGTGAAACCAGCGGACCACAGACCAGACAAACCACCGTGATGAAGCTGTTGATCCAGATCTGTGGCAGCACTGAAACAATGAAGGTCAGTTAGATTCATTAACTGACGTGACGAGCTGTGAGCGTGTGTGTGTGAACACGCGTGTGCCAGGATGTGGAATTAACTTTTTAAACTTTTAACATTTATAATGAATTATTAATAATTAACTTTTGGACAATTTTTTACCGTCTCCTGCAATTTTATCGCAACAAATACACTTCAAACATCGCAATTTTTTAGAAAAGCTGCTGTGAATTCAGACATTTTAGGAGCAACAATCTGGAAAAACACCTAAGAAATCCTGGAGGGACTGAAAACAGAAAGCATGGACGTAGTGATGCTCTGAGTTCTCGCAGCTCTACTGAGTTCTACTGCAGTCAGACCATCCTCTACTGCTGACTGTGATGTAGAACAGTCTGACTGCACCTCGCTATCATTCTGCTGCTTTCTCCTGCTTCCACGTCATCCAAAGTGTTTCTGAGTGGTACTGAGTGATGCTCACCGCGTGTTCAAAGTCAGTCGACATCCCCATGCTGAGCTCCACCTCCTCCATGGGCAGCTTCAGGCTGTCACACACCTCCTGCCTCCGACTGAGCAGCATCTGCAGCAGGTTAGCAGAGTCACAGCTGTGGAGGCTCAATCTGAACGTTTGAATCATGACCGAGCCCAAGTGAAGGAGAAACCCCAACCCCCACCATCCAGTCACCAGTTCATATTTCTCTCCCTGTGTTTACGTCTTTAATCTATGTGCTGTTACATGTGAAGTGTTTCGTACCTGGAAGTCTGGGTTCGGTCCCAGCATCAGGTCGTATCCGTAGCGTCCGATGGTCATGAGTCCTGAGAAGATCAGGGCGGGACACTGAGACACGATGTGCTTCACCGTGTTGACCGTCTCCTCTGGTGGAAGCCCGTGTTTGCCTGCAACCACAACCACATCCTGCTGAGGAAGACGAGGAAGACTTGGTGCTTCATCGTTTAGTTCACCATCGTTTTATTGATATCCAGCTGCTCATTAATACCCGGACATGTGCGGGTTTTCTAGCTACTTGTGTGCTTCCTGATGATGCACGTGGACTATCTCTAGACCGATCATCATAGCTGATTAACAAGGTTGGTATTATTTCTGATTATTGATCAAGTAATTGCTCTACTTCAGGCCTCTCTCTGTCTGTCGTCTCTCTGTGGTTAGCTTCTCTCACAGTGGCTAATGCTACGCTAACGGCTAGCGGCTAAGTTAGCAGGGGGCCACAGATTAACCTGAAACCGAGTCTGGAGATCTGAACCTTAGTGGACAATAAAAGTGACAGAAGAAAAGAAGAACAGCAGGAGACAAACTGATCAGTCGATCTCACATGAACAGAGGAGATGATTTAACCCCTCCTGTTTCTATTTTACATATTCAGTCATTATTAATGGAGAAGCTTTATTAGGCTTCCTGCTATCACATGCTGTTGAAACATTTCATCTATCGGCTATCAGCCTCTCTGGATTACCAATACCCTTCATCATTATTGACCCTAAAAACAATCGGACACATTGGTGGATCCCTGACATGGACTAACTCGCCTGTTCTGACACTTTGAAGACAAGGAAACTGCTCAAAGGCCTGACCTGCTTGCTAATAAGCTAATCAACAACCACACCATCATCATCATCATCGTGTCTCTGTAGACGACATTTTAATCATCAACCTGACCCTTTAGCTGTAAGGTGACCAGTGTTCGACTAAACTGAAGACACACTGAAGGAGGAAACCAGACGAGGAGCCAAATCACGACTCAGTCCTGTAATTATTTCGGTCTAAACGACTCCTTCAGACTCGGTGCCTCCAGTGAGACTCAGACCCT
This sequence comes from Dascyllus trimaculatus, assembly GCA_024666655.1. Lineage (NCBI taxonomy): Eukaryota > Metazoa > Chordata > Actinopteri > Pomacentridae > Dascyllus > Dascyllus trimaculatus. Next base: position 36,199,148 of record CM045452.1, on the reverse strand, counting down.
CCTCCTGTTCATCAGTGCAGCTCTCCTCCATGCAGCACTCACTCTGTTCCCCGCTGGTGTTGATCTGCACCATCACCCTTAACCTCTGCGTACTCGCCCCTCTGATGCGCTGCCACGAGCTGTTCACCTTGTCAGCCAGCTTGGCCGAGTCGACCGTCTCCACCAGGAACAGGTTGGGAACACCTGGAGGCGACAAGAGGAGCGTTAGCATGCAGCTTCAGCAGAGGGCCGGACTACAGAGTGATCAGCAGGTATGAGGAGATTAAAGTCAGAGTCCTCAGTGTCATGAAGGGGTTCCTCTTTTAACCTGCTACATCTCCATGGTAACTGATGCTGAGGTGCTAGGTCTCCATGGTAACTGATGCTACACAGTTAGATCTCCATGGTAACTGATGCTGTGGAGTTTGATCTCCATGGTAACTGATGCTGTGGAATTCGATCTCCATGGTAACTGATACTGTGAAGTTAGATCTCCATGGTAACTGATGCTGCATAGATAGATCTCCATGGTAACTGATGCTGAAGAGTAAGATCTCCATGGTAACTGATGCTGTGGAGTTTGATCTCCATGGTAACTGATGCTATATAGTTAGATCTCCATGGTAACTGATGCTGTGAAGTTTGATCTCCATGGTAACTGATGCTGTGGAATTCGATCTCCATGGTAACTGATACTGTGAAGTTAGATCTCCATGGTAACTGATGCTGTTGCTAGCCCGGTCCAGGTTCTGTTAGAAGCGTCTCCCTTCAACCAGGTGGTTTCCTGATGATTCTGACTGTCAGCTGATGTTTCATCTGTCAGTCTGTTGATCTGTACGTCACTAAAACCACTGAATGAAGCAGTTACAGCATCACACACTGGATGCACCCTGTTGCCATGGAAACCTACATGTATTCAGCTGCTGATGCTGAAATCACATAAACATGTTTTCATGTTTGGTCTTTTTACTCTGCTGCAGCTGATAGATCACTGATTAGAACATTGATTATCTATTAGCTTTTATCACAGAGAAAATTCAATCAATAACTTTAATTTTACTTTAATTTGTCCAAAAATTAAACTGACATCCTGCATTGTGGGACAGTCAGACCTAAATGCACTAAAATACAACATCATGTTTAAATATTTGAAGTTTACCAGCTTTAATGTGCAGCTGTCATTTATTACTATAAGAAAACACCTTCAGCAGGTTTCTAGCAGCCTTCCTTCCTGCATCTTCTACAGCAGCAGCTTTTTGTCATCATAAATGTTTATATTCCTCATCATTCTACATTAAACCACCTGCTGACTGAAGCAGATGAACATGATTGGTTCATTTACTGCAGAAGAAGCATCACATGACGCGTTGAACGAGTCTGAAGCAGGAAACCACCTTCATGCTGTTAACTCTGACTGGAGCTTTAGATTCTGTTGAGTCGACTTCACACAAAGAAGGCCTGAATATGTCGACTCGGACTCATCAGAGCCGACAGCGACTCACCCAGAAGCTTGTTGACGTTGTTCTTCTGTAGATGGCCGATGAAGTGCCACTTGATTTCTGGACATGATTCTAAAATCTGCAAGAGGAGAAAAGAAACGCTGTAAGAACTTCTCACAAAGTCAGGGGGAGGAAAAAAAAACAGTGAGACGTGAGAACCAACCACGGGGTCTGAAGCTTTGTCCACCAGTTCGTTAACCTGAGGGGAGATAAAGATCAAGATCAGTCTCCACGTCACCTTCAGTCCTCTTAGACTCCATGCAGCGACACCAGCAGCTCATACGTACGTAATTTTCTCCAAAGTTGCGCTGCCCTTGTTTGTAGGCCTCCACAACCATCTCCGGGGGTTTGGTCTTGCTGACGGCGACGAGGCGAGGCGGCACAACCGGTAGCGTCTGAGGAGGAACGAAATGCTTTTCATCAGTGGAGGAGCTCAGTGTGGGACGCAGCATGTTAGCGGAGGTCAACGGTAGCTCCTGATTCAACGACACGTCATGATTTAAGCAGACAAACATGAAGCAATCAGCAGAAACATGAGTTATTTCTGATCTATCGGCCAAGCCAGGCCTGTCACAGATATACTGATATCAGTGTTTACATTATAGATATGATTATTATGAATGAATATAAAGTTGGGATGAGTTAACAATGATGGAGACACACATCTGTGAAGGTTCTCAGTCATCCAGGATGGTTCTCCTCGTGGTTTCAATTGTAGCGTCTGGACCGGCTTGAGTTTCTCAAAGACGTTTCACCTCTCATCCAAGAGGCTTCATCAGTCCTTCTGATGTAGAAGGATGAAAGGTGAAACGCCTTCCAGAAGCTCAACTTAGTCCAGATGCTACGACGGTGGAGATCTAGCTCCACAGCATCAGTTACCACGGAGATCTAACTATGTAGCATCAGTTACCATGGAGACCTAGGGTCAGGGCTAGTTCTAAGAACCGATGAAGACCGGTGGACGTGAAACAGCTTTGAGACTGCTACAGTGTAACCACACAGTTTGTCCAGCAGGGTGCGCTCCAGCTACTCTCCTGCTACTCTCAGCAGCACATGCAGCAGAGTGGTGCGGAGTCAGACGGCGTCTTAATAGAAGATGCTAACTAGTTTGTGGAATACATTGCTTTAAAGTTAACTATACTACTATACTAGCGCCATCATTTTTACTTTATCTACATCACTGATAGCTGTCACGTAGCAGAGCAGACTGAAATGTTAGCATCGCGCTGCGTCGTCACCCAGCTGGTGAGATTTAGAACTGAAAAATAATAATAACGTCATCAACTTCTACCTTTCTGAGACACCTATGATGTCAGTCGTGCTTCATTAGCTACATTAACCAGCTAGCAAACCACGTAGCTACTCTCACAGCTGGTCAGTTGAGTGGAAGCTAATGTGTTAGCATCCAGGGCCCATTCTTCCAGCACATTACCACATTAGCTAATGCTAAAAAGACAGATATAAACTGTGGGATTCCAGTCACTGCATTTACAAACGTTACAATCTAAAAAATCTGGTCTTTGAGAAAATATGTTGAAAGCAGAACATTTACAGTTCAGCTAGCTGTTAAATGTTTACTACAGGTTTGTTCCAAAGGTGCTAATCCGATTAGCGCCTTTGGAACAAACCTGTGGCATAAATTTAACAGCTAGCTTAATGGAGACGAGACGACAAGGTTTAGTGGAGAGAACATTAAAATTATGATTGATATATCTAAATGTCTAAAAGTAAAATAAAGATATATTCATCATTAGTGGATATTAAGCTATTTATAGTAGAACATAAAGTTATTATTATTATTTAGTAGCGCCCAGTCCCCACCAGGAATCTGATACTGATATACTGGCAGATATTCCTCACATGTATTATCACATATAAACACAGTATGTTAGAGATACTTTATTAAATAACTATCCAGGGATGCACAAACTGGTTACCATGACGACACCTGTTGACTCCCACCACTGTGTTCTCTGCTACATGCGCTGCAGACAGTAAACAAAGAGCCAATCAGCTGATCATGTCAAGCATCTGGTTCTGCATCATGTTCTGTTAAATAAATAAATAAATAAATCATGCATCCTGACAAGCACACATGTGTATCTGTGACAAGCCAACATATATATTAATATATATAAATATATTTATATCTTAGTGACCCAGATATCAGCCCTGACTCTGGCTCCATCCATTAAACCCCACCACGGTCCCCCTGCAGCCCTCCACCTCCATGCAGCCCTCCCTCCACCTCCCTCCACCTCCATGCAGACCCGGACCCGCTGCCTCCGGGAACCATGCAGTGTTATGAAAGTCTCCGATCCAAAGGTTGAGCTGTTCGGTGCCGTTTACATAACGAGCCGCCGCCGCGCCTCGACTCCCGGACGGAGGAGCGACGACAGCGGCGCCTCCGAGCGGAGCGTCCCGGGCCGCGGTTACCTTTGGCCGCCGTGCCGCCGCCTGGTTCACCCGCTCCACCACCGACTGCAGCGCCTTCCCAACCTCCTCCGACATTGCTACTTTCCACATACCGTCAAACGGCGACGACACACCACGCAAAGAAACGTGACCACAGTGACGTCAGTCCGCCCGGAAGAAGAGGAGCAGCGGTGTCCGGACAGCGCCTCCTGTCGGCCCGGACACCGCAGGACAGCCTCATGAATATTCACCAGAACAGCCTCCCGTTTATTATTGTTGTTTATTTATTATTTGTTTACTGTATGTAACTGTTTATTATTGTTATTGTTTATTATTTATTTACTCATTCCTCATTTATTTGTTATTTGTTTACTGTTTATTATGATCGTTTACTATTATTTTTACTGTATTCTACTGTTTATTTATTTAGTTTTTATTTTTAACTGTATTTTACTGTTTATTATTATCATTTATTTATTTAATAATTATTTATTTACCATTTTATTGCTATTTTTGTTGATTATTTTTACTATATTTTAGTTTATTATTGTTAGTTTTTTAAATTTGCCATTTTTATTATTTTTGTTTATTGTTTTACTGTATTTACTGTTTATTATTGTTATTGCTTATTTACCATTTTATTATTATTTTTATTATTTTTTAACTATATTTTACCATTTATTATTTTCATTATTTATATTTTCCATGTTTATTACTATTTTTACTATATTTTACTGTTAATTATTGTTTATTTAATTATTTATTTGCCATTTTTATTATTATTTTTGTTTATTTTTACTGTATTTTACTGTTCAAATTCAGCTTTTTACTGGATTTATGTTAAAATCCCCATAACTATACATTTCCTGATATTCTAATAATAAACAATCATAATAAGCCAGACTATACAGTGTTAGTTCTAAAACATGACATTATTGCACACATCAGTGGTTTAGTTTTTTAAAGAATAGAAAAACTGGTAGAGTATTATTATTTCACAGATTCTACATAAGTAGAAACACTAATGATGCATTTATTGTCAATATACATAAAAATACAAGGAAATTGAAAGAAACTTTTTAATTTAGGTTTTTTATTGGATTTCTAGTGAATATTTGGTAATAAAAATTCACATAATAATGTATTTCCTGATACCCTTTAAATATATATGTATGTTTTATTCCAGGCTTTAGGAGCAGTCCTATGATCTACAGTTATATTACTGAGGAGCTGAACTCTACATGTTAATATGTAGGACACTGGACAGAACCCCCCCCCCCCCCCCCCAGCTACTTTAATGTTTGACCTCGCTGCAATGCACTAAACAGAACGAGCAACAAGCAATACAAAGAAAAACAGGTTTATTCACAGGGTTCAAAAACATCCCAACAAAACGTCCACGTCAGTGAAAACCAGACATCTCCGTAGACGTACAGCTACTGATCCTCTTAGGTAATAAAGAACAGAATGAAGAAAGGTGTGGGTCGCTCCTGCCGCCTCCTCCGCTCTCATACTCTCTCCAGGGCCTCCAACATGATGATGCTGTTTCCCCTGATGACCTGAGACAAATGAGGCCAGACAGAGTTAAACACCAAACAGATGAGAGGTGAAACGTCTTCGAGAAAATCAAGCAAGTCCAGAATCTACGACTGAAACCGTGAAGAAAACCCCGACCTGGAACATCTAGTTCATCTGGAGACAAAGTGCACATCTGTTTTTCCCTGGTTGAAGATCCCATTTCAGTTGATCGTAACCTTCCTCAGTTCACTCCGACCCTACCAGCCGTGTAAAGATACCAGCGTCCCCTTCAGACCAGGTGTGTCAAACTCATTTCAGTTCAGGGACCACATATAGCCCAGTTTGATGTGAAGTGGGCCGGACCAGTAGAATCATACTAACCTAGAAATAACGACAACTCTGATTGTTTCCCTTTGTTTAAACTTCAGCCACGTTATGCCTCAGTGTTACAGCTGACAGATCACCGTCTATCAACACATCTGGAACTGAACTATTTAGTATTTTTACACTTGGGGCCAGATTGGACCCTCTGACGGGCCGCTTTTGGCCCGTGGGCCGTATATTTGACACCCTTGCTTCAGACGCTTCCGGTTCCTCTGACATTTCAAATTTAACTGATTGCTACTATTAAACCTGCACTTTTCATGCTGCTAGAGTCTAAATATGTGCTGTGAATATGGTTTATGGACAGTTACAGTCTGTTCTTACTGTCAGTAAATCCAGTGAACAGAGCAGAAACAGCAGCAGATGAACTGTGTGTGATAAACCCCATCACTGGTGGAGCTCCATGTAGTTCAGATTCTACTAGAGTCTCATCAGTGAGTCACACTGCTGACTGGCTGACACACTCCTCCATCATCATGAACAGATAACTAGTCCAACACACGCATCACTTCATCCAGTCTAGTTTAAACCGTAAACCTCGTTGCTTTTCAAAGAGCTGAAAACATAATGTGATGGAGAGATTAGAGGAAGGCTTACAGACGGTGTTTGCTCTCATTCTGACGGTTTCTTCAATTTAAAATTAAAAAAACATTAAAAAGAGTTTAAAAAAGAACAGCCTCCTCCTGGAGAAGACTTTAACTGAGGTATATAATCAGAACCCCTTTAAGAGGAGATAATCTCCACCTCATTTACTAATCTAAATACACCAATCAGCCACAGCATCATGACCACCTGCCTAGTACTGTGTTGGTCCCCCTTATGTGGTCTGAACCATTGGACCAGAGGACCTCTCAGGGGGTCCTATGGGGTCTGGAACCACTGGATCCTTTGGCTACTCTGGCTTGTGCAGTGGGGCCTCTGTCAATCCAACTGGTTCCACTGCATCCTGTTGATGCTTGATCAGAATGGGCTGTAGGAAGTCTGGAGGTCACATCAACATGTTGGACCATTGTCATGTTCCTCCACATGTTCCTGATTGGTTGGTGTTGTTTCCATGTGGTGGGGTGCATTTTCATCCAGGGACATTTGGGATTTCCATCAGCATGAGGGAGTGTGTTTGTTGGGGGACAGTGTTTATTTGAAATCCAAGGTTTTCCATCAGAACACCACATAGAACCAATATGATCCATGTTATTCACTTCACCTGTCAGTGGTCAGGATGTTGGGGCTGATCAGTGTAAACACTCTGCTGTGCATTAAAGTGTGGTTTCTAGTACTTATATCATGTCATATGTAATTTTCATCCTACTGTGGGAATGTTTGAGGGCACAACACAGAGCATGATGTTGAAAATCTGAATCTGGACCATCAAATACGTTGATAGAGACTAAGTACAGATCAGTGACAAAGCCTTGAACTGGCTTTACGGTACAAGCTGCAGCCGTTTTCACTGCATTTGTTGAAACAGAGAAGAAACCAGCTGAAGCACTGACCACCATGCCGATGGTGTTCTGTTGTCCTCCAGGACCCATCTCCAGACAGTCGTCCACCACCAGGTTCATGAAGGGGTCAAACCCTCGCAGGATGCCCTGAACGTGTCGGCCTCCGTTCAGCTTCACTGAAAGGACGGAAAAGAAATCTTTGTGAGGAATACTGTGAGTCTCGTCGCCGAGCTTCCTGCAACAGGGACTGATGAGGGTTTGGTTCCTCATCATGTCACCGTTTACATTTCAGATCCCTGCAGTGACCCAACATGTGTTTCCACGGTGTCTGCAGGGTTCATCCAGTTAAATTCTAAACCGTCAAACACATGTCTGACACCACACAGAACATCTATCACCTGTTTCATGACCAAACTGACAAAAACATCAATGAGAGCCAGCAGAGATGAAAAGGTCTGTTTACCAAGTGAAAAAATGTACTGATCACGGCCGTTTAGATCACACTGCTGTCAATGTTTTGAGTGAAAGTGGAATGTTCCAGCCTCTCTAGTCTGACAGTGTACTGCTCTTTATTGTTTTTATTACAGTCAGTTTAAAAGTGAGGATCTTCAGATTATTTGCTGAACATACAAAATGATTCACTCTGCTGCTGTTCTAGTGATCAGCTCCAGTCGTGTCATGACGTTAGTTGGACTAACAGAGCAGCTCATCGATCATTTCAGCTGTTTTTCAAGTGAACACAGTAAAATGCTGCAGGGTTGTAAACAGAACCATTCACTGCTTCTCTGTCCCAACGGTGACCTGCAGGTCTCTATGGTTTGGACTGTTGGTCAGACGATAGAAGACATTTGTGCACATTAACCTGGATCCTGTGAAGTTATGACGGCCATGTTTCGTCTCTTCACAAACCAAATGATTGGTTGACTGATGGAGAAGAAAGGCTGGTAATTTATCTATGAAGAAAACCATTTTAGCAGCAGCTCTAATACCAACAATTCCTATTACCTTTAACTTTATATACAACCTTTATATAAAGTTAAAGGTCTTGAAGGTAAAGGACTGCACTGCCGTTAGTATGCTAAAAATCAAATAATGATTTAGAAGTAAATAGTACCTATTATCTCCTACAGCAGGCCAGAAAATCTATTGAAGGTCAACATAAATTAGACTTTAATGTTGTTTAAATAGACTCCGACTGTGCATTTACTTACTGCATGTCTAACAACAACGTCAGTGACTTCAATACTTAGTTACTATTATAAATAATCCTCATCACTGAGACACGATCAGATCTAAGAGCAGCTCACACTGAAGCTTTCCTCACCTCAGACAGGTGAGCTGTGACAGTTAATAATCTACAGTTAAATCCTTTGTTACACAGCAGCCGTCCTCAGCTTCAGCACAGACGTTGGTATATGTATAATCTGACTACTGGTTAAACAGTAGTTAGATTATCATCCCACACGGACAGAAATGTCAGTTTAAGAAATCACAAGTTAACTATTAGTTATTTAGAAGGTGGTTCAGCTTACTCTTAGTTTAAATTTAGACTTGGTTGGCAAATTATTACGCATTAAACACCACTTGGTATTCTGAAATCACGTACAGGACATGTTTTAGACGCATGCTGTGGCTCTGTGGTGGATATGTCAGAATGAAGCAGTGAGGAATATTAATGTAAAAGCAGTTTATGTCAGAATACTGTCACTTTAACAGGTTAATGAAGCCAGAAGAGCCACACATCTCATGCTTAAAACAAGAAATATACCACTGTTAGTGTTTCCTGTCTGCACTAAAGCGGTTCACAAAGGGAATCTATAAGCACACATGGATGGTTTACAATAAAACTACATAACAGGTGTCCGTAGCTAACCCTCACAGTTAAACAACGCAGACAAAGCTAATGTTAGCATGTTGTTCACCAACTCACTAACACTTTAGAACAAGTGAAAACAGATTTAAGTTTTAATATTTCCTCAAACATGTTTAAAATCAGATTTTACTCACAGGAAAGCTTCTTGTCCATGAACCTGAAAAAGAAAAACAACGTTAGCTTCGGTCCCAGAGGTTCACAGGTGAAGCATAAAGCATCCGTCATGGAGGCTAGCTAATGTTAGCTTGTTGCTATTGCAAACAATGTAGCACGGCTGTTGTGTTTTTAGCATTTTAATCTTTTCCAACACAAACTACATTCAGAATAAACGTTCATTCAACACCGAAACTTACTTCTTCAGCTCGGGCGGGTGTGCTTTACTCATTTTGCCGGTCTTGTCGGAGAGCGTACGTTCTTCGTTTCACAAACCCGCGGAAGGAAAGCGTGCGGCGGAGAACCGGAAGTCGAGCGACTGATTTCCTGTGCAGCGCCGCCCCGAGGCCAGGAGGAGGTACTGCAGGTCAGCTGATGAGGCCTGAGAGCGGTGGAGCAAAACCTCTGATCTCTTCAAATAATAAAGGTTTTAGATCAATTTCTGCTAGTATTTTCCTGAATATTTTATAGCACAAAATATTGACATTTATAAAGACATTTATAAAGAAAGACTTATATATAAATAACTTTATTCTTTTTTTAAGTCGCCCATTTTTAATGCCTTTTTATTCTTTTTTTTTTGGATATTGACAATAATATCTCAGGAACTGTTAGAGATGAAACCCTGAAATCTTCACTGTTATTTCTAATCGTGCCATTAATCCAGAATCTACAATATGGGACAAGTAGATCAAATAAATCTCCGACTACGAGTGAGTTGAAACATGAAAATAAATCTTGTACCTCACTGTTAACCTCTGTGTGGGTGTGGGGTTTTAATTTTAGCTCCATGTTATGTACTGAATCTGTGGAATAGAGAGAGAATCTGTGCAGTATCAGCATTTCAGTCTATTTTCTGCTTGTTTTTATTTTCCTGCACGTCCTTTGCTGCTGTAACACTGCAAATTTCCTCTCTTGTTCCTGTAAATCAACAATAATCAGGTGAATCTGAATCAGCTAATGTTAACTTCATGTGTAACACGCTCAGGATCACTGTAACAGCATGAGAACACTGACCACATTGATCAGCAGAAAGAACACCAGCAGAGCGTCTCTTGAGAACAGTTAGGTTTTAATTCTGTCGTCTACAAAGAGCCGAGTGCTGATTTTACAAAAGACCTGGAAAAGTGGAAGCTTCAGAACCTGTTAAATCAAATCTACAGTTTCACAGTAGCTGAAAATACTGTAGAGTAAAAAACAAAAACAAAGCTCGTGTTGAGTCCAGTTCACTCATCAAGCATCGCAGTCACACCGAGGGGCTGTCATCAGTTCACCTGTTTGCATAGCGAGTTACAACGACCCGGGTTCACCCCAGCAGAAGACAGGCTGGACGAAGGCATCGTGTTGGACATCCATGAACGCCAGGTTGGTTCTGGTCTGAACTTCTACTGGTTCTCCAAAGCTTTGTCTCTGGAGGATGGCCTGGCTGCACCTGGTTATCATCTGTATACCTTTAAATTAACCACAATCACCTGGTTCGGTGCCGAGCCCAGGATCCAGCGACGGTTCCCTCCAGAAAACAAAGCTTTGCATCGTAGAAACTGTAATTAAAGTGGCCAGCTCGTTACTGCGTGACCCAAATCTTAATCAGAACTTGAACTTTAAATCTGCAGGTTGCTGCTCAGAGCTTGTTGCTTCCACAGCAAAGAAAACCAGAATATGTCAACAGGAGAAGGGGAGGAGGACGCCGAGTTAAAAGGCAGGCTTATACCTGAAGTCTACGTCTGGTGAGTCAGAACAGCCCCGAGAGGAGCTGCAGAAACACAAGAGCGAGCGAGGAAAACAGCAGAGCTCCTGCCAGAACCAGAGGAGAAAGAAGTGAAACACATGAACGAGCTGAACTTCTGGTGTAGAAACAGATTCTGGACGTCGGCTAGAATGGACCTCATTTCCCAGAATGCACCTTTGAGCCAGATTACCTTTGTTTAATTCTAAGTCTGACAGGACGGTGTTTGTAGGATGAAATGAAGAACAGACTGGCCGACCTCAAAGAATCAGGCTGGCTGTGTTTCATCCTCTCAGGCTGTTAGAACCGTCAGTGCATTTAATTCAGGAGGGCAGATCAACTTGTACATGTTAGTCACATTCTAGCTTCATGTTTAACCAACATTACGTCGTATTTATGGTGGAGTAAACCTGAAGTGTGTCTTAAACCAGGCTGTCAAACAACAAAGGCGGACTGAGAACGTAGAACTATGGAAACGTTGGATGTCATTTACTGTAAACAGCTGAATAAACTCTCCAGTGTGGCTCTTTAACAATCCCTTCGCTTCAACCCTTGATGTGTTGCTTTTAAACCAACAGCAGAAGCAGAAAACCAGTGAACTAGTTAGTCAACAGGAGCTTCACAGACACCTCCCCATCCTCCACCGTCCGACCCTTCAAGGCAGAAAAAGGCAAACACTGATGACATTCGAACTGAAGCTCAGGCTTTGCTGGCCTCCAGGATCCGGTCCTCCTCCACTCTGGCTCTCAGATGCTCCTGACAGTGTTCTAGGAACGAGTCCAGCGCTGAGAAGCCCTGCTGGCAGGGAACACAGTGGTACAGACGCTGCCTCTTGGAGCTCGGCCACTTGCAGGTGTCCATGTTGCTCTTGCAGACGCTGCAGTGTCGCCTCCTCACCGAGGACTGGTGGAGCTCCACGTGCTCCTTCAGCTGCCACTGCAGGGAGAAAACCTCTGCACAGGAGGGGCAGGGGAACTCCCTCTCCTCCTCCTCTTCTTCTTCTTCCTCCTCCTCCTCCTCTTCCTCCTCCTGCTCTACTTCCTCCTCCTCTACTTCATCCTCTTCTTCGTCTCTCTCCTCCTCCTCCTCCTCTTCGTCTCTCTCCCCCTCCTCCCCCTCCTCCTCCTCCTCTTCCTCCTCCTCTTCCTCTACTTCCTCCTCCCTCACTTCAGGCACTTCTCTACATCTCTGGGAGTCCTTGGCCACCTTCCGGGGCCTCCCTGGACCGGCCTTGCCTGTCTTGTTCCCTGCTGCTTTATTTGGTGAGTTCTCTGATGTCCTGGAGTCTTTGGTGGGACGTCTGACAGCCTGTTTGTTTCTGATGCCGGTGAAGCTCCAGGCCGTGTGCTGCCTGTGATGAGCTCTCAGTGACAGATGATGGAAGAAGACTTTGCTGCAGATCTGACATGGGTAGGCGTCTCCTCTCCCTCGCTTGCTGACCACCGGCCTCGTCTCCCTCCTGATGTGTTTGTCTCTGCTGTGCTTCTCTTTTCTGTGAACGTATAGTTTGGAGGTGCTCCTGAAAACCTTGTCACAGGAGCGACAAGTCAGGAGCTTCTTTTTGGATCTTGGGCCTTTACCTGGATCTCTGTCTGACTTGGCGTTCCTCTCTTTCCTCACCTCTCCACCGGCGCCGTCTGCTTTGGTGTTCTGTCCCTCCTCTGGGTGGCTGCTCAGTCTGTGGCGCTGCAGTCCGGCTTCAGTGCGGAAGCTTCTTGAACGAAGATGGCACATGTTGACGGTTCTGCTGCTGGGCCCCGGTGTGTCCGAGGAGTCGGAGCGAGTGGAGTCCCCTTCAGAAGCTGGAGGAGAGTCGTCTGGGAGGCTGCTAGCATCAGCCAAGTCTGAGGGGGATGGAGGCTCGCTGCAGCCAGCCTGCTGGTGGTGCAGCAGGGCCTGTTTCTGGCTGAAGCCTCTCCCACATGGGGCGCACGCATACGGGCTGCTGTCCAACAGGTGAGGCTGCCGGTGGAGCGACTTTTCCTGCGGCCTGCCGGGATCCGATGAGCGATTTGTGCACGCAGAACACGGAGAACCGAGCCGGGACGACCCCCGGCAGAGTTCACAGCGGCTGGATTCACACTTGTGCAGCTGTAAGGACGACTTCAGGGAGAACTCCTGGCCACAGGAGGGACACCGGTGAGGCTTGGGCAAGGAGTGCTTCAGCTCCTGGTGCTGACACAGGTCCGCTGCACAGCTGAAGCCCTTACTGCATTCCTTACAGGCGTACGAGGGCAGGTGGTTCGAGAGCTGCCTCTGGTTCCGCGTGTGGTGTTTGGCCTCGGCCTGGGAAATGAAGCTGGCCAGTCTGGACAGAGTCTCTGCTGCTGCCGACGTGGAGCGACTGAAGGACTCCTGGGACCTGGTGGTGCTCCAGCTGACTCCATCCATCCTCCGTCACCAGGCTTCACTCCTGCTTTAGAGACAGAAGGAGTCGGAGTCACTACAAATCATGGACAGACAGACAGAAATCTAACTGAACATGACACATAAAGCTTAAGGTTCCACTTTTTATAAAACCATTTGAAGCACTCTGAGTGGGTAAACCATGATCTTCTTTGAGCCCAGAACCAGTCGTATAAAACTCTTCCAGTTGTTTCACCATCAGACCTGCTCAATGGTTGTTCTAATATTGGCCATAAAAGCAAAAATACTTAATTTCAATCATTCTTTCTCATGAAGTCAGGCTCTGACTGGCCCCATACTCTACATTTTTAAAGCTCCTATTTAAAAGCTCCTAAAAATCAGCTTCCTAAGGTGAAAAATAACAGGTTTATAAGCCAAATTTTCACCCTCATACCACTGGTTTGTTCTGCTCTATCACAGCAGGGTTGAACCACTGAAGACCAGACGTACATCAGTGAACCTAGAAAATATCAGGACTCCAGCTGCATCATCTCTCCAGTACGACTCTTCAAACACTGATCCACAGATTGGAGCAAACAGAAAACAAAGCCCCGAAACTCTGGACAAACATTTAACACATTTCACTTAATAACATGCACAGAAAAAAAAGGAAATCAGACAAATATGAGACGGTCAGGTGTGAATATACAGTAAATATACACAGACAGACACTTTATTCATCCCCTTGGAGGAAATCAAGGTATCCAGTAACTTTAACATGTAAGAAAAATAAGGTGTGAACTGTGCCGGTAGGAGGAGGAACCAAGAGAAGGTACAAGAAGAACTTTTAAAAGTACTAAAAAGACACAGGAGTCAAATATAAATCACAGTATTAGTTCCATCATGCAGCATTTCCACAGCGTCACGAAACAACTCAGTTTGCTCTGTATTAGAAATGACCGAGGGCAGGAGGAGACTGGGAGGGTTCAGTCCCAGTGGTCCTGAAGGACTCGTTGTTCTGGGACTGGATCAAGCTGATGGACGAGGCTGTTATTAGACGACACACAATCACATGTGGGCGTCACAACAGCTCTGTAGCATCCTGGTTACAGCCGCATCTGAAGGTGGACTTTAATGTTCAGGGGGTCAGGTGTCCACTGTCTGACCTGCTGCATCTTAAGGTGGACTTTTACGTTCACTGGTCCCTCTGCTAGTTTCATCAGCTGACTATCTGAGCAGGCTGTGGGTGGAAACGTGTCTCCAGATAAACAGTTTAAAACTTACTGAACTCTTTTCTAACCTCAACAGTAGAAGTGAGATTTAATCTGTTCATCTGAGAGCAGGCCCTCAGAGTAAAAGGCTACCTAGTGTTTTATTAAACTGGGTTTTAAATCGCTGACATTAAAGAGCAGCAGCAGGTTAAGTTCAGGTAGTAAAAAGGGGAAGTAGCGTGTCTTCCTGTTAGCTCCTGCCTCTGCCCCGCTAATATTCAGTTATTAGTATTTAAGCTGAATTTCCAGCTCCGTGTAAACCGTGTAAACTCTGCCTGAGCTCCATTTAACGTGAAGTAGGTGCTTCGGGTCTGTAAAACGTGACCAGACAGGCTCCGTGTTTGCTAACGCTAGCTCGCTGCTAGCCGCGCTAACGTGTTCAAAACACACAGTTCCGTTAGCTTCGTTAGCTCACCTCGGCGCTCAGACGGAACCGGAGCGACTGCTGGACCGACGGCGGGTTGGACTCGGAACGGGTTCGGGGTTCGGGGTTCGGAGCGGGCTGAGTCACCGCAAACCTCCCTGGCATGGCTGCTAAAGTGAAAGTTCCTCTGGGTTACTTCACTGTCAGCGGCAGCACGGAGCGGAAGTTAGCTTCAAGTTGGACAGGAAGTCCCAACTTATTACGACATTTTATAAAATAAAATAAAATAAAATAAAATAAAATAAAATAAAATAAAATAAAATAAAATAAGTAATGCTGCCTGGAACTGACTTTCAACATTTGTAAAACCTTTATTGAAAATGCAATAAAGGGAGATTTCATTGTTTAGTGATGTAAAACTGTGTGAGACACTTTATAAAAATAAAATAAAATAAAAATTAAATTAAATTAAATTAATGAGGCCTGGAACTCACTTTCAATATTTGTAAAACTTTTATTGAAAGTGCAATAAAGGGAGATTTCACTGTTTTTCTTGCATCTGGACCAAATTAGACCAGGTCCAGATCAAAGACCAATTTACAGAGATCCAGCAAATGTAGACCAGATTGTCCTTTAGTGGCTAAAGACTATTTAAAGCATGTTTCTCATTTGTGAACCCTTTTTTGTGAAAATGCATAAAAATAAGAAGCTTCCCTGCATTTTTCTCTGCATCTGGAACACATTAGACCAGGTCCAGATCTGAACCCACTTTATAACCACTGTTCAGAAAATTTAAGGGAGCACTTAAACCCTTGACGAACGCTGTGTAATTTATTGAAAGCAAAATGACGTAAGAATGGAGAGTGGAAAGCAAAGTTATTAACGTATGGAGGAGGAGGATTCACAATCACTGAGGCTTCCCAGAAGTTTAGTTGGATTTGTTCTACTGGGATGATTAAATGCTCCCTTAATTATTTGGAGCAGTGAATATGTGTTAGATCTAGACTCAAATGTCCCTAAAAGGCTCAAGAGTACCTGCAATTTCTGATTTGTGAACCCTTTATTCGATTTGTGTAAAAGTTCTTTAGATCGATCTGATCCAGATGCAAAAACAAGCACAGAAACCTCCCTTATTTGCATTTTCATAAATACAAATACATCTAAAAGTGGGTTTCAGACAGCTTTAAGTTTTTCTCTGTCACCTCAAATGTCTGATAAAGTTTACGTCATAAAATGTGGGAAAGAAAATGGAGAATCTCAGAGCCGCAAGTTCAGTTTCCCTTAACTTTCCCCTTAAGAGTCGAATCACAAACTGACTTCAGCGTCTCCTCTGTCAAACTAGCTTTTAGTGTTTGTTTTTTCCACTTGCAATTAAAATTACAGTTTGTGTAGGTCTAAAGTAACGGTTAAATTATAAATATGATGACAGGAATCTGTTGAAGATGAATAAAAACCCCCAAGAAGAAGCACACAAACACCAAAGTGAAGAATAACAATCGTTTAATATAAACAAAAGAAGTGAATATACAGCAGGTACTGTAATAATTTAAGAACTCTTCGTTTAAGGCTGAAGCTCTACTGAACAGATTGCATTGGCCTGTTAAAGGTTTGGCATGTCGTCGCTGAAACGCTTCAAATGAGCCTTGAGTTACCAACATCTCTGAGAAAACACACGAAAACCAGCAGGGAGTGAAACACAATCAGACGTCTCACCTGGATGAAGGAAGCCGAGACATTCAAAAGTGACAAGATCATCAAAAACTGGCCATGAATGAACCATTGAAAGTGTTTAAATTAAAGATAAAGAACTTCACTGGTTCTGTTTTAGTACCTTCACTGAGTATGAGGCTGTTAGGAAGCTCAGAGTTCAGGTTACGGTTGAACTGCTCAAACCGCTAAAGGTGTTCTCGAGGTTTCGATTAAAGCATCTGGACTGGCTTGAGTTCCTCAAAGACTCAAGTCTTCGAGAAACTCAAACAAGCTTCTTGAGGTCTTTCAGGAGGAGTTTGAAGTCTCTCAGAAGACTTTCAAGGTCTTTCAGGTGTTTCATGAGATCTTTCTGGGGTTTTCAATGAGTCTGAGGTCTTTCCAAAGGCATTCAAGGTCTTTCTGAGGATTTTTAGAAGTCTTTCAGGAGGTTCTTGAGGTCTTAAGGGAGGTTTTTGAAGACTTTAAATAGGTAAACTCAAGCAAGTCCGGATTTTAGGGACAATGCATCTTCAAGAAACTCAAGCAAGTCCAGATTCTACGATTGAAACCACGACCTGGACGACTGAGAACCTTCACAGACACACTGAAGACGTCTTTCCATTCCAGGTTAATCGCCAACTTCCCTTCAGAACAGTTCAAGTGTCACGCGTGAGGCAGATAAACAAAACTCCAAACTACATCTAATGGTGAGAAAATGAAACTTCAAAAGGCTCATGATTGTCTTATCTTCCAAACACTCACTGTGCTTTTTAATTATCACCGGCAATGAAGGTAGGTGAGAGGAAAACACACTCTGAATAATATTAAAAAAAACAAAAACAGCAACACTGAATTAGAAATAAACCTGGGTAATGTCACAGATACAACAGCAACCTAACATGAAGCAAATATAAAACATCCGACAGGACAGACGTCAACGCTCGTAACAAAAGGCATCATCTGCAAAAGGAAGTATCCTGTTTGACTGAGGCAATCCAACACTGTTCACCACTATGTTAATTTATATGTTCTCTATAGAATCGAATTAAATCCTCATAGTTTCAGTTGTAGCATCTGGTTAATAAGGTCATTTAGGAAACTACGAGGCCAAAACAAACCATTCCATCGTCTAAAATGTGATCAAATTCAGATTAATTGCTCAGCTACAGAATTAAATCAGACCCACTCAGCTGACATCTGGAATTGAAAAGCAACACAGACTACGAGGTCTAAAGTTGAACACTGTCGACGCAGACGCAGGGCGACAAATTAAAGGAAAAACCTGAAGAAATGATGAAGTAATTAATTTATTCTCTGAGAAATGTGTGAAGATGTTGAGCGGGAGGAAAAGAGCTGCTCGCTTTTTTTCAGTCTAATGTAGGATTTAGAGGTGGTAAAACGTGGAGGTTGACTTAGAGACATGATCAGGACCTCATATAGATTTTATTTTACTGGCAAAGCCTCACTTCTGTTTCCAGTGTCCTCACCTTCAGGCTTCTTCTGCCAATCAGAACCTTCCATCTATGACTAATGATAGTTCTGGCTGTTCAATAGAAGATGAAGTCCACTATATAGTTAAAAATACTGGGTCATCTGTCTTTACATGACCTTTAATGACGTCCCATTCTTAATCCGTAGGGTTTAATAAGGAGTTGTTCCACTCTTAGCAGCTCTAACAGCCTCAACTCTTCTGGGAAGGTTTTCCACAAGGTTTAGGAGTGTGTTCATGGGAATCTTTGACCATCTGTGAGGTCAGACCCTGATGTTGGACCAGAAGGCCTGGCTCTCAGTCTCCACTCTAATCCATCCCAAAGGTGTTCTATCAGGTTGAGGTCAGGACTCTGAGCAGGCCAGTCCAGTTCCTCCACACCAGACTGGATCATCCATGTCTTTACTGACCTTGCTTTGTGCTCTGGTGGCAGCCATGTTGGAACAGGAAGGGGCCATCCCCAAACTGTTCCCACAAAGTTGGGAGCATCAAATAGTCCAGAATGTCTTGGTCTGCTGAAGCATTAAGAGTTCCTTTCACTGGAACTAAGAGGCTGAAGAACACCCCCCACCATAACCCCCCTCCACCAGACTTTACACTTGGAACAATGCAGTCAGGAAGTACCGTTGTCCTGGCAACCTCCAAACCCAGACTGGTCCATGGGATGTCCAGACAGAGAAGTGTGATTGGTCCCTCCAGAGAACTGGTCTCCACTGCTCTAGAGTCCAGTGGCGGCTGCTTTACACCACTGCATCAACGCTTTGCATTGACCTTGGTGATGTGAGGCTTGGATGCAGCTGCTGGGCCATGGAAACCCATTAATGAAGCTCTCTACCACTGTTCTGGAGCTGGTCTGAAGGCCACACCAAGTCTGGAGGTCTGGAGCTGTTGACTCTGTGGTTTTACGTGTCCTACCTCTTCATGGCTGAGTTGCTGTTGTTCTCAGTTGCTTCCTCTTTGTTATAAAACCACTAACAGCTGACCGTGGAATATTTAGTATGGAGGAAATTTCACCAAAGACTGATTGAACAGGTGGCAACTTATCACGATACCATGCTTAAATTCAGCAACTCATTCTTCCACTAATGTCTGTAGGAGCAGTCTGCATGTCTAGGGGCTGGACTTATACACCTGTGGTCATGGAAGTGATTGGAACACCTGGATTCAGTTATCTGGAGGGGTGTCCCAGTACTTTTGGCTATATAGTGTATCTGCCATTATCTGTGCTGGAGTCTGGGAGTTTCAGGGGCGTCCTGGTATCATCCAGCTGTGATATTTCTCCAGTGAATCCAGATCAGCCTGATCTTTATTCCCTTTAGAGGGAAGAGTCACTGCAAATCAATACTGAATCGTTCTGACGGATCAGCTTCATCCTAGGATGAGGATGATGGGAGGGGTCTGATCCAGGAGGCCTCCATCTGTGAAGTTTATGCTCCAGGCTTCACAGATCTCAACCCAACTGAACACTCATGGGAGATTCTGGAGCTCCGTCATCCTCAAAACACCAAATGAGGGAGCATCTTTTAGCAGAAAGGAGTGTTGAGTTCCAGAGACTTGAAGCATCAGTGCCACCGAGGAGCACCGAGGCTAATCTAGATTTTTCCTTTAATTCGTCACCCGTCTGTACACAGGAGCTGCCCCCCAAAGTCATGGAAAAACTGATCACCTGAAGACCAAGAAGGAGAAACTGACACTAACCAGTTCCTCTGCCTTCAGTACCAAACACAGCCTGAAATGAATCACAGTACCGACTATTTGCTACTCGTAGATCTAAATACAACCCACAGTCACCAGTACAGCCAACCAGTTAGACCGACTGGTTGAAGTCACACTAAGGGCTTTAGGAGGTTGATTGTACAGTGCAGATTTAGTACATCTCAACTAAAATGCAAGTCTACTCACAAATCAGCTCTTCAGTCTGGAAACAGGGGAGAGGACTGGAGCTGATCTGGTTTATAACAGCTAGACAGTGTCAGACTAGGTTTAAAATGAGCACTACGGTTGTCTGGTTTATGTCTAATAGTTTTCCCTTGTAAGACAACTGCTAAAACAAATCTGCAAAAAAATATAATCTGTAGATTCCATGTTTCACTAAAAGGATGATCTCACAAACATTCATCATCCCTGTTTATATCACAGCGTGTACATTTACCAGAGAGACGACCATAAGTGAACCAGGACGGCTCAGCTGTGGTTAGTTATACTGCAGCAGTCCATGAACACAGAGCGGTGCATCGTCTGCATACGGTCTCATAGTGGATGTTCACTGGACTTGGTTTCACAGGAGAAAGTCTCTTCCAGGTCACCCCAGAGAAAACACTTGTGGAGGATCTCGCATGCTGCCGTTCCTTCCAGTCTAACTTTGATTTTAATGTTTAAAGTACAGCGTTTCGCCCTGATGAGGAGGCCTCTACCTCTTATAGTGGCTCGGTGCGTCCGCGAACATGTACTTGAGTCTATAAGCTTCAGCCAGGAGGAGACCCACTTCCTCGTTCCCCCAGTGGATTGTGGGAAGGTTCTGCAGTAGCATGAGGAGGCCCTGGAGAGGAAGAGGAACTCACTTAGAGACTGACACCATTTTCAAAGTGGGTATGTACAGAATTTACCAGAGCAGACAGAGAGGGTTAAAGCCAAGCTCTCCATGTCCACAACCCAAAACCAGTGACCACATGGACAAATGTTCTCATTTCAGATCTACCACCAGTGATTTGAAATGAAGCCTGAATATCCCTGATTCCAACTTCTACATCTCAGTAGTGATTTTATAGCTGCTTTAATCCTCTAACCCCCAAAACAAAAGGCACATTTTCTGTAAAAACTAGAAAATTGACTCCCCAAAAGGGTTAGCAGACATTTTTCACTGTGAGCATGCTGACTGCACATACAGATCTACGTAAATGTGTTATTTCAAACCATCGTTTCCCTCGTTTTTGCAAGAAATTCTACTTATTAAAATGGAACATGTGGTCCACCAGGATTTGAAATGAAGCCTGAATATCCCTGATTCCAACTTCTACACCTCAGCAGTGATTATTCAGCTGCTTCCACCGTCTAAACCCCAAAACGAAAGACATGTTGTCTCTAAAAACAAAAACAAAATCGCACAAGATATAGGATTTTCAACTTTCAGGAAGTTATTTAACTGCATAAATCCAGATGCAACCCACAATTTGTGACCAGACTGTCTGCTCCGTAATATACAGACCAAAATTAAAGTTTGATTTTAAATTAGTTTTCTCTCATTTTGCAATAAATTCTACTTATTAAGGTGGAACATTTTGTCCTTTAAAGATTCAAAATGAAGCCTGAATATCCCTGATTCCAGCTTCTGCACCTCAGCAGTGGTTTCACAGCTGCTTTAATCCTCTAAACTCCAAAACAAAAGGCACATTGTTCCATAAATACAAGAAAATCAACCCCCAAAAACAACAGGACTTCTTAACTTTCAGGCAGCTCTTAAACTACTCACCTGTCACGAGTGACTCAATCAAGAAAAAAAGGAAATCTCAGATTAAAACGTATCATTACATCAAAATTATTTATGCATTCATTCATTCATTCATCGTATTCAAAATCAGCCAAAAAGTCATGTGACAAAAATCCAAAGACTTTTCGGCTGAACTGCAGGTAGTGTTTACACCGAGCAGATATGAAACTCATTAAAACAGAAGCAATAAAATAACTTAAGAGTCACTTTTTCCCCCAGTACTGGTAACACCTGTAGACACATGGAAACATGTTGTACATGGTGGTTTTGCACAGATGCAGGTACCTGAAAGTCAACCATGGAGAGGATTTCTTTGCGCCATTCGATGAGGAAAGCAGCACAAACGTACAGGTGGAAGTGGGAGAATCCTTCAGCTTCAGCCTGCAGAGAAGAGAAACCCACTAAGACTCATGATATGAATCAACAGAGAGGGAAAAGTCTGCTCCGAAACCAGACAGGAAATACTGTGGAATGTAGGACCAGGAAGTCTGTGAAGGTTCCAGGTCATGGTTATCCTTGTAGTTTCAATCGTAGCATCTGAACAACATCTAGACCCTATGAACACCAACATCTAGACCCTATGAACACCAACATCTAGACCCTATGAACACCAACATCTAGACCTCTATGAACACCAACATCTAAACCCCCATGAACACCAACATTTAGACCCCCATGGACACCAACATCTAGACCCCCATGAACACCAACATTTAGACCCCCATGGACACCAACATCTAGACCCCTATGGACACCAACATCGAGACCCCTATGAACACCAACATCTAGACCCCTATGAACACCAACATCTAGACCCCTATGGACACCAACATCTAGACCCCTATATGGACACCAACATCTAGACCCTATGAACACCAACATCTAGACATCTAGACCCCTATGATGGACACCAACATCTAGACCCCTATGAACACCAACATGTAGACCCCTATGGACACCAACATCTAGACCCCTATGGACACCAACATCTAGACCCCTATGGACACCAACATCTAGCTAACACCAACATCTAGACCCCTATGAACACCAACATCTAGACCCCTATGGACACCAACATGAACACCAACATCTAGACCCCTATGAACACCAACATCTAGACCCCTATGAACACCAACATCTAGACCCTATGAACACCAACATGTAGACCCCTATGGACACCAACATCTAGACCCCTATGGACACCAACATCTAGACCCCTATGAACACCAACATCTAGACCCCTATGGACACCAACATCTAGACCCTATGAACACCAACATCTAGACCCCTATGGACACCAACATCTAGACCCCTATGAACACCAACATCTAGACCCCTATGAACACCAACATCTAGACCCT
Organism: Dascyllus trimaculatus; assembly: GCA_024666655.1. Lineage (NCBI taxonomy): Eukaryota > Metazoa > Chordata > Actinopteri > Pomacentridae > Dascyllus > Dascyllus trimaculatus. The sequence continues at coordinate 36,176,152 of CM045452.1, read as the reverse complement.
ATGAACACCAACATCTAGACCCCTATGAACACCAACATCTAGACCCCTATGAACACCAACATCTAGACCCTATGAACACCAACATCTAGACCCCTATGAACACCAACATCTAGACCCCTATGAACACCAACATCTAGACCCTATGAACACCAACATCTAGACCCCTATGAACACCAACATCTAGACCCCTATGAACACCAACATCTAGACCCCTATGAACACCAACATCTAGACCCCTATGAGCACCAACATCTAGACCCTATGAACACCAACACACCAACATCTAGACCCCTATGAACACCAACATCTAGACCCCTATGAACACCAACATGTAGACCCCTATGGACACCAACATCTAGACCCTATGAACACCAACATCTAGACCCTATGAACACCAACATCTAGACCCATATAGATCTAGACCCCTATGAACACCAACATGTAGACCCCTATGAACACCAACATCTAGACCCTATGAACACCAACATCTAGACCCTATGAACACCAACATCTAGACCCTATGAACACCAACATCTAGACCCCTATGAACACCAACATCTAGACCCTATGAACACCAACATCTAGACCCTATGAACACCAACATCTAGACCCCTATGAACACCAACATCTAGACCCTATGAACACCAACATCTAGACCCCTATGAACACCAACATCTAGACCCTATGAACACCAACATCTAGACCCCTATGAACACCAACATCTAGACCCTATGAACACCAACATCTAGAACCTGTGGACACCAACATCTAGACCCCTATGAACACCAACATCTAGACCCATATGGACACCAACATCTAGACCCCTATGAACACCAACATCTAGACCCTGTGAACACCAACATCTAGACCCTATGAACACCAACATCTAGACCCCTATGAACACCAACATCTAGACCCTATGAACACCAACATCTAGACCCTATGAACGCCAACATCTAGACCCATATGGACACCAACATCTAGACCCTATGAACGCCAACATCTAGACCCCTATGGACACCAACATCTAGACCCCTATGAACACCAACATCTAGACCCTATGGACACCACCATCTAGACCCCTATGAACACCAACATCTAGACCCTATGAACACCAACATCTAGACCCCTATGGACACCAACATCTAGACCCATATGGACACCAACATCTAGACCCTATGAACGCCAACATCTAGACCCCTATGGACACCAACATCTAGACCCTATGAACACCAACATCTAGACCCCTATGAACACCTTTTTAAGTCTCTGGTCTTTAAATTAATGTTTCCTAACACACAGAACACAACACAGACTGTTAGTAGATTGACTGTAAAGATGATAAAGGTGGACGCTCTGCTCTACCTGGTAGGTGTCCCAGAGACGAATGGTACAACGAAGAGGCAGCTCCCTCATCAGAAGATTGTTCATCCAGCGGAAAGCAAACTGCAGGTACTCCACTTCATACCTCTTGAAATGATTGTGGATGTCCTCTGGAGACAAACAACACACAGAGACATGTTTAAACTGTTGGTTTCCTGCTGTTAGCTTGTGTCTTTGTGTGGGCGGTGACAGAGCGGGTTGTTGATCACACGGTTGTCGGTTCGATCCCCAGCCCTGCTCATGCTGAAGTGTCCTTGGGCAAGACACTGAACCCCAACTTGTTCCCGATGGCAGGCAGGTACCATGCATGGAAGCTCTGTCGCCACTGGTGTGTGAATGAGAAACACATTCACAAGACACGATCTAAGTGAAGAGCATCTGCCACCAAACTCACCATCTATCCTGCTGACCAGCTCCTCTAAAGCTTTCACTTTGTTCTGAATTCCAGGCTGGGCGAAGGTGTAGTTGTCCTGAAAGGAAACACACCTCAGTAAAGTGCCACAGCTGCAGCTTTAAACGAGCGTCGGCTGAGATGTCAGACCTGAATCCCGTCCAGCAGCTTGCTCATGCACCAGAAGCTGTCGGCTTCGATGTTCCTCTGGGTGTCCAGAGGCAGCGCTGCCACCTCGAAGTTCTCCACGTCCTCCGCTGGAACAACAAACGACACCGAATGACACAGGTGAGTCTCACCAACAGTACCTGGAGACGTCTGGACGCAGAGCTCCACTGAGGCTGGTTGAAGACAAAGGCTGACGTGTGGTTTTGTTAACTTACTGACAAACTCAGACAGGAAGACGACAAAAAAGGGAGTGACCAGATCGTTGATTCCCTGGACGTAGCCGCTGGCTGGGTGACGGATGGCCCAGATGAAGAGGATCCGCTCAAACACCTGAAGGAAGACAGAAAACAACAACAAAACAGCTGATCATTGAGTATTTTACAGATCTGGAGTCCTCTGAATGTTATGACACAGGTTTAATCCAATAAATCATAAAAACAAGAAAAAAGAAGGAATTAAGACTAATTATCTGTATATCTGATTAAATCTGGACACAGCATCTTTTGAGGTTTTAAAAACAGAATCACAACGTTTGAGGAACAAGCTGTAATCAGCCAAGTTCCCTTTTAGCTGCAAACTTCCTCCAGAGTGAAGTAATCTGATGCAGCTTCTTCCTCAGTGACTGGTAAACATGAAACAGTCCTGCACCGTGTTATTCACTGTCAGTTATCTGCTGGTACAATAAATAACCTTTGCTTTGTCATTTTTTTATAATTCATGGTATTGTAACTGTTCTACTGGACAGAGGACTCCTAATATTGTATTGGTCCCCCTTATGTGGTCTACAATGCTCTGAACAACTGGGCATGGACCAGAGGACCTCTCAGGGGGTCCTATGGGGTCTGGAACCAGGACGTTGGCAGTGGATCCTTTGAGTACTCTGGCTTGTGCAGTGGGGCCTCTGTCAATCCAACCAGCACTGCCACGTTCAACTGACCCAGGCCTGTTTAGGAGATGCTCCAGGTAGTGATGAGTGCCGATGCTACCATTTAGCTAACTTCTACATGCTAATGCTAACTGCTAATTCAACTAGCACTGCCACGTTCAACTGACCCAGGCCTGTTTAGGAGATGCTCCAGGTAGTGACCAGCGCCGATGCTACCATTTAGCTAGCTGTTAAATGCTAATGCTAACTGCTAATTCAACTAGCACTGCCACGTTCAGCTGACCCAGGCCCGTTTAGGAGATGCTCCAGGTAGTGACAGGGGCCGATGCTACCATTTAGCTAACTTCTAAATGCTAATGCTACATGCCAATTCAACTAGCACTGCCACGTTCAACTGACCCAGGCCCGTTTAGGAGATGCTCCAGGTAGTGACCAGCGCTGATGCCACCATTTAGCTAACTTCTACATGCTAATGCTAACTGCTAATTCAACTAGCACTGCCACGTTCAACTGACCCAGGCCCGTTCAGGAGATGCTCCAGGTAGTGACCAGCGCCGATGCTACCATTTAAATAGCTGCTAAATGCTACATGCTAATGCTAACGACTAACTGCTGAGATACTTCAATGCTACTCATAAACTCACCACCCACAAGGAGACTATACAGCCGGATTCACTGGTAATGCTAGTGCTAACTGCTAAATGCTGATGCTAACTGCTAAGATGCTACCATACTACTGCAGCTTTAGCTATAATCGTTCAAACAGTCTCAAAGCAGCTTCATGATTCCACTACTGAGCCTAAAGGCAGCAAGACGACCCTCTGCTCTCTGATACAGGCTCCTGCTTCATTTTTAATCTGACAGATGAGCCAAAGCAAACTAAGAAACGCCACCAAGTTAGTGAGTTATGAAGGAAACGACCCACATGTACTTTGGATGAGCTACCTGAGCTGTTCTCTGGTAGTTCACATCTTACCTCCTGCACTGTGGGCTGCTGGAACAAGGGGATCAGAGGGTTGGTTCTTGGAATGTCGATGTGGATCTAATGAGGGCAAACATCACAGAGACGTTACTGACATGAAAATCAAAGCTGGGCTGTGCCTTTAAAATCTCTCCTCGTTAACTTCTGTAGTATCCGAACCTGTCTGTAGGTGTCTTTGTAGTGCTCGTCTGTCCTGGAGTGGTAATACTGCTCTATGAAGCCGAAGTACTCCTCCCGCTTCCTCTTCAGCACCAGCTCTCGGCGCTCTTTGTTGGCCGGCAGGTATCCCTGGAAGAGACCGAGGAGAGGAGATACACAAGGAGGACTCGTTACTTTCAGAGGCTGGCCATTTGAGATAAGAGGAACTGGAGGAGATAAGGTCGACTGCGAAGATAAGGCTCTTGATGTTATGCGAGTGTCTTTGAAAGTGGAATGTAAGCAGCTGTGCAGAGCCTCAGACAAGCAGAACACCGAGGTAAAATAAAGGCATGAACAGGCGACAACTGAGGCCTTACAGAGAGGAGCCTCCACGTGATCGGCCGGACTTCTCTCGGGATGCCCGACCAGCTGTGCTTCCGGAGTTCTTCTGCAAAAACACACATAAACACCCAGAGTCAACGCTGTTTTCAGACGCCATCATTCAGACGCAGGTCATTTTAAAGCTAATGTTTCTCACGGCTTCATTCAGACACGAAACTGAACATCTAGTGTAGTAGAATACATAAAAATGGACTGATAAACTCATCAAACAGACCAATTAACTGACAGCCCAGTTCATTTATGGCTCCTGATCACTGAAAGCTCTGCTACGACTTCACCAACAGTAAATAACATGTATGCGTTTTGCCTGATGCCACTGAGGTTCTGCTAATAAATGTGTTTTTAATGAGTTAAGACCGAGTACATGAGTCTGTCTGAAACTCTCCGACACACCTGTCTCATAAAATAAATGCACAAACAGCTCCTTCCTCTTTAAAGTCCTCCAGGTTGATATTTCATTTAGATTAAAGACACTTATTTAACTTTATTAGGGAGTTCCGCCTTTAGAAAATGTCTCCATAATAACAACAAACTCTATTTGAGTGTAAAACGACAGCTTTAGTACTATTTACCTGAAGGTGCATCACTTGTTTTAGTCCTGTACTGCATATTTACCTTTTGTATAAACCGAAGTATTAGAAGAAAATATTCTAATAATTTGAGATACCGTATTTCTGATTTCCATGAGCAATGAGCCATAATCATCAAAACTAAAACAAATAAAGGTTTGAAATATTCCACTTCACATGTAATGAGTTAGGGGTATTTTTAATTTTCAATTTCTAGTTTTTTTTGAGACATACAACATTGTGAACACATGCAATATTTAATTTTTCTGGTGCGATATAATATTTAATTTAACTTTCTCATCATGTGTTGCATCACATATTATCCTGTATAACTGCCAGCGTTACTTTTTACTGTTCTATTCCAGCCTTAGTTCAGCTTACTCTGTTTTAGTAATGCATCGTACTTATATCTTTTTATTAACTTTTTACTTCTAGGAAATGCATTTATTATGTTACATCATTATTTTTTGATCATTATCTGGCACACGAATTTCCTCTGTGACTGATAAAGTTTGATCTGATCTTGTCTTTAGACACCAGTAAACAGTGGAACCAGGAGTGAGTCTGTGGGGTTCAGTGTTCTGGGTACCGAGGTCAGTGTTGGGACTCGCCAGCAGCTGCCTGAACTTGTCCAGCCGGCTTTTCTCGCGCACCGTCATGGGTGGAGCCCCCGAGGCGTTCTGGTCCGAGATGCGAGCCACCAGCGGGATGATGGGACGGACCGGGAGGGACTGTTGTTTCTGCAGCGTGGAGCGAACTGCAGAGGAGGAACAACGACAACATCCAGTGATGAAGTGTAAAAACTTCAGAGAAACAGCTGCACAGTCGTCAATAACCTGCTCAATCTAAACATTTAATTTATCTGTACTTCTAGTTCTGTAAAGATGCTCACCTACAAGATGAGATGTACTCACTAATAATTCTCAGAGATCAATATTAAACTATACCACATATAAATGAATGCAGCTTGAAGTTATCCCAGTTATTCATCACTAGTTTTTATTATGTGGTTAATTAGCCGAGTGATTGGTTTTAATTTGCTCTGTCCAGCCACAGTGTGGGTCAATTATCAAAAGACTGAATATTCACAAACAGGTGACTTCTGATGAAAGGTCCAGATGATGATCATGACTATTCACAAGGCAGCTATGAAAAGCCAGAAACCCAAACTGAAGATCTGAAGCTCCCATCTTTGAAGGTTCTCAGTCATCCAGGTCATGGTTATCCTGGTAGCTTCAATCTAGCATCTGGACTTGGTTGAGTTGGTCGAAGATGTTTTACCTCTCATTCAAGAGGCTGATCAGCCTTGAAACCACAACGACGACATCTAGACCCCTATGAACACCAACATCTAGACCCCTATGAACACCAACATCTAGACCCCTATGAACACCAACATCTAGACCCTATGAACACCAACATCTAGACCCCTATGGACACCAACATCTAGACCCTATGAACACCAACATCTAGACCCCTATGAACACCAACATCTAGACCCTATGAACACCAACATCTAGACCCCTATGGACACCAACATCTAGACCCCTATGAACACCAACATCTAGACCCCTACGAACACCAACATGTAGACCCCTATGAACACCAACATCTAGACCCCTACGAACACCAACATGTAGACCCCTACGAACACCAACATCTAGACCCCTATGAACACCAACATCTAGACCCCTATGGACACCAACATCTAGACCCCTATGAACACCAACATCTAGACCCCTACGAACACCAACATGTAGACCCCTATGAACACCAACATCTAGACCCTATGAACACCAACATCTAGACCCTATGAACAACATCTAGACCCCTACGAACACCAACATCTAGACCCCTGTGAACACCAACATCTAGACCCTATGAACACCAACATCTAGACCCTATGAACAACATCTAGACCCCTATGAACACCAACATCTAGACCCTATGAACACCAACATCTAGACCCCTATGAACACCAACATCTAGACCCTATGAACACCAACATCTAGACCCCTATGAACACCAACATCTAGACCCCTATGAACACCAACATCTAGACCCTATGAACACCAACATCTAGACCCCTATGAACACCAACATCTAGACCCTATGAACACCAACATCTAGACCCCTATGAACACCAACATCTAGACCCGTATGAACACCAACATCTAGACCCTATGAACACCAACATCTAGACCCGTATGAACACCAACATCTAGACCCCTATGAACACCAACATCTAGACCCTGTTTAAGATGAGAGGTGAAACGTCTTTGACAAACTCAAGCAAGTCCAGATGCTACAATTGAAACTACGATGATTATCTGAGGTCCACTCAGCTTGGAGCCGACCTAACTGAGGACTACTCCAAATGGACAGCTGCCATCTTGAGAAAAACCTCCTGTACTTCCTGAAATGTAGAATCAAATAAAGGGTTGGAGGGGATTTCTGTGTAAGAGCAAGTTTTAATCCCACCTTCGTCACAAGGACAGCTTACAGGCCCTAATAGAGGTATTACTGTGTTGTCTGTATCACTTAAAACTCATGAGAGCATTTAGAGTAATGTTTTCAGGGGAACATGTCCTGACAAGCACACGTTAAAGGCCTGATATAATCCCAGCAGCTCTGACTGCACAGTGAAGTCCCTCCTGACAAGGTCTGTAATTAGCTTCACTATGAATCAGCTGATAAGCTGCTCAGTGGCTCCTAAAGCAGATTGAGCTGCTGCAGCATCTCCCCCACATACCTGAGGATGTGCTGAGGTGAGCGTCGCTGCTGGATTTGACAACCTTCCCGTTGACTTGCTCACACTCCGCATCCTCCTCCTCCTCCTGCACATAGTGGAGGTGTTCAGCTTGTGTCACGGGTGATGAAGGTCTGTGTGAAGTTTCTGTGTCTCCTGCCTCATTCTGCTGCTGCTGAGTGGACAACAAAAGCACATGAGAATATCTCCTTAATCAGCTCCAGGCCGCTAGCTGCTCAGTGATCGTAACGACGTCTGGCTGCTACCTGGTTCTGTGTGGACGGCGTGGAGTGCAGGCCTGACGGAGTCGGTGAGTTCCTGAGGAAATCCTCGTCCTCCTCATCGTCGATGTCCCAGGCGTCGTTGGTGCTGCGAGCAAACTCGTGGAAGCTGGACGCCTTTTTAGACTTCAGGTTGTTGAACTTGGGCTTCGTGTCTTTGGGATACCTGCAGAGGAGATTAAACAGGAGCTGAACGGTCCCCCTTCTCACACCACAAGAACCCAACCCTCTGGACCCCGAGCAGGTTCTAGGCAAGTTATATGGACACTATGGAAACAGCAGAGCCACAGGTAGAAGGAGAGAGAGCTCAGAAGTGTCTCTAGTGTAATATAACACAATTATAATGTCATAAATCCTGATAGAAATAATGATTTAGCTGGCAAAAACTTAACAGCTTCATCCTAGGTTTTGGGGTTCAGAGCGTTAGTAGACACAGAACTATCAAATGGAAGGCAGCTGGACTCAGTGATGTGTCTGAGAAGATGTCTGGCCTCGGATCAGAGCCCAGACATCTTCTCAGACTCATCACTGAGTCCAGCTGCCTTCGACTGAATTGTCCAGAATGGCCTGGATGAATGAGAACATTCACAGACATAAATGGCAAAGAAACAACACCAGTAAATAACAAACAAACAAACAAAACTGCACTTCCACACTTGTACAGCACTGCTGCATGCAGGTACTTGAAGCAAGGAGCAGCTGCAGTTGAAAATAGCAGCGACAGATAAAATGCATCCATGCAGTCCAGCTGGTATGCAGCACTTACGTGCGTCTCAATCGGGGGTCGAGAGGCGGATGCTGAGCTCCGTAAACCGGCTGAACGCTGCAGAAGACAACATGTGAAACGCCGTCACCTCTGAGCAGAAAAACACATGCAGCTCTCCGGTGTTTGACCCACAAAACAGCCACAGACAGACAGTTTGTAATGCTGGGAAACATCAAAAACCCCTTATACACGCCTCCACTCACTGTGTCCAAGCAAATAAGGTGGATAACCTGCACATTGGCTACACATTCACAACTGAAGAAGAAACTATGCATGAGAAGAAGCAGATCTATCAGCAGCCTTCTGTTGTGATACACTCGCTGTTGCAGCCTGGATGTTCTGCTGACCACAGCGTCAGAGAATAACATAAGCATGAGTGCTTCTGCAGCTGATCACATGTAAAGGTTGACTTCAGCCTGCATGAGGGGAGCTAAGCCTTTTGCTACCACACCTGCTGGCTGAGCTCTTATGTGTTCCTATGAATGCGTTTTGATTCCGTCTCAATGAAGCGCTTCTGAATGATGCTGTGGGGAGTTTCAGCGTCACGTTCTCCGTTCCATTAAATATCTGAGTGATACTTGGAGTGGGCTGGTTCTAGTGGTGAGCGAACAGCTTGCAGAGCTCCGTGTTCTCCACCTCCCTGTGGTGGGCAGTATGTTCAGCGGATGCGAGAATCTTAATGCTCAGCTTCTGTCCAACTCTCTGGCGACCCGGAGGATGGGATCTGGGCCAGGCTCACGATTGCCAACAAAGCTCCTTTCTTCATTTCGTTTGCTTCCCAGAGAGCCGAATCATTCTAACTCTGGGGCTTTTCTGAAATAAATGACTGTTGGATTAAGTAATGAACACTCAACAGTCCAGCTGGAGAATATAATAGCGGTTACACAGCGTGGGAACTGAGGCCGGTATCTGAACACTACAGCGGTAAACTAATATTCTGCTGTAGCATTCTTACTTATTCATTACGTTTCCTAACAGTTGCATTCTAACACTTCATCTAAGATCACTTTTCATCCCAGGTATTGTTCATCAGTCATGTAGTCGACTATCTAAGAGGGTTGAATGTCACAAAGCAGCGCTACGACTCGCAGTCTGTGGATTCTTGACAGCGCCTGAGGCTAAAAGACGCCTCCCTAATTCATGTCGGCTGAATAAAACACTGACAGTGAGCCTTGTGGCTGAGAACTGGGCCTGCTGATTATCTGCCAGTGCCAGAGTCTCTTTTTTATCAGCTCCTCACTCGTTTTATCAGGAGAGACTCAAGGACAGGACCGGTCGCCTGGCTTCCTGTTCAAACACATGTTTGTGTTTGGGCTTCCAGCCTTCCACCCACCACTGTTTGACAAAGATCAGCCAATGTGACAAAGACAGCAACGCCCTCTCCTTGGAGATCCTCTCTTCTCAGATTTCCCAAACAGACCGAGCCCCTCCTTCCCTGCTCCTCCCTCCGGCAGCGACGTGGAGCCGGAGAAGGACGACCTGAGACTGTAAGTCACGACTCATAAAAGCACAGAGGTCAATAAAGACGTTAACACATGAACATGAGTGGGTCTTATCGATGAGGAATGATGAGTTTTCTTTTTCTACACATGTGCAGGAGTACAAGAACACCTGCTAGGTGTTCCATTATAACCCATTAGCATGACGCCTGTCCAGCTCCATGGTCTGGGATGAGCCCAGTCCCAGTAGGTGCCTCTCATACTTCACCCCTGCATTGGTGTAATAATTACCCAGCTATGTGTGAAAACCCAGACAACTGTTTGCCGAACAAGAAATTTTTAACCTCGTTTACTGAGTGGCTATTGGCTGCCGACAGAAGTTATCTATTGGCTAACAACTGGAACCCAAGTGCCTCATTTCGTACCATCTCATGTGGATTCATGCGCTGGTTTGACAATAAAGAACCTTGAATCCCAGCTGACGACGACAAATGTTGGCATATACTTAGCATTTCTTTATATTTGTCTGTTTTCTGTTTATTTAAAGTAATCTAGACATGTATTTATTGGGACATACGCCATGTCCAGCTATACTACTAAGAAACTGAGGTGCCGCCAGAGAAAAGAGTGATGCTTTTGTTGTTTACATCTAGATTTTTAAGAGTATCTTTCCACAGTATAGAAATAACCTTGAAACAGAGATGTAGTACAGTAGACCCATGTACTGATCCAGACTGTTCTCGCTCTCAGGCCTAAAACAAAGGCTCCATCTTGTGACTCTCATTCAGTAAATCAATTAATGACTCACATGTTGCCACAGCGTGTCTTTCATTTTTGTTGGCTGAAAATATTTCAAAGATGCTTCATTTCACCGTGACCTGGTTTCAGTCCGGTTCTAAACGAGCCGTCTCGGAGTCTGTAGCTTTAAGCTCAGGAAGAAAACTCTCTCTGCGTCCGTGATTGACAGCACGAAGCAAAATGGTTCACAACACATAAAGAAGAAGAAGGCCGGGACTTTTTTATCGCCTCTTTACTTTAGTCGCTGTTTCATCCTCTTTCTGTTGTCTGACGACAGAATCAGAAAAATATGCCAATGAGAGCGGCTTTATTGGGACATGGGCTGTGTTAAAAGCAGTATATGTGAGCACAGGGAACAGGAGAGAAGCTAATAGATGGAAACAACATCTGGGTTAAGGTTGCACTGAAGCACAACACACCAACCCACCCAGTCCTTGCCTACTGGTTTCCACCATCTCTGAACGCCCCTCAGCTTTATAATTTCCACAGAACTCTGACATGTGGGCGTATGATCGAAGCTAATGCTAATGTTAGCCACATTAACCGCACAATGTCCCAACAATAGACATATATACGTAGATGCCGCGTTGACTGCTGCTGCCGATTGGAGCCGACGTGCCTACGCGGCGGCCATCTTGGTACAGTGCCACTCGCCCCTACAGTGCATTACGTCTATAGAGGAATGACATGTCTGCACTATAAAAGTGATCATAAATCCATCAGTTGTCAACATATATTGTTTGTTACAAACGTCAGACATGGAGGACGGACAGGCAGACATAAATAGAACAAAAGCATCCAAGCATCCTGTGTCAAAGCTACATGTGTGATGTTTTTAACAAACCAAACCGTTTGGAAATCGGTTGAAAATTCAGTGAATAATTCTACTTTCAGATTGTGGAGTACCTCTTACCTCCATAGACTTACATTCACTCCCCCCTCTGCTAGCCCTGTACCAAGATGGCGGAGCTTTAGGCACGTCCCTCCACAGTCAATGCGGCGTCTACGTATATATGTCTATGGTCACAACAATAAGCATTTTCCTATTACTATGGTTGTATTGCCACCAAAAAATGAAAGCAACGTGCTGACTTTGTCCTCTTATGCTGGCAGTGCATGAAGACTCCTGTGTTCAGTCTTGCAGCAGAACATTTGGTGAGTTTTGCTTTTGAGTTATTTCAGAGTTAAATAAACCAGGTGGACTGATTGATTCATGGTTTCTGCACTGAACCTGAATACTTCCGAGTGGCTCGTAAAGCTGGGAGGCTATTTGGTTAAAGGAGAACAGCGGTCAGTGTCTTCTTATTCCCAAAGAGACTCAAAACACTCGCTCTAAAATGGATTTCCACCACATGGGACCTTCAGAGGTGAAGCTCCACATGCTTCCTCCCACTTTAAAACAGGACTGTACACATCAGGCTGGATTTAAACTGATTTTTTCCATCCAACTCCTGCCTCCTGATGCCTGATCCCTCTCCTCCCCACAGCCACTCTGTATTGTGTCTCAGCAGCAGACCGGGGAAGCATATGGCGGCTGACGGACGCCCTGACAGCTGACACCCCCACTCGGATCGTTGGAAACCGCAGAGACGGAGGAGCCGTTGGTGTGTCCCCATTGTTGTAACGACAGAAGCGCTGAGTGGCTGCTTTAACACCCACAGCCGCTCCGTGACCGGCTAAAGACGGCTGTTCTTCCATCCAGCTAGCTAATGTTTGTATTTAGCTCCTTATGAGTTCACCAAGCACCGACAGGCTGCTCCTGACAGCTCATTTTAATGCCTTTAGCGGTGTTTCCTCAGCACCAGAACAGCCTACGACCCGTATTAAAGCACAAAAGTACCCACCTTCCGGGAACCTTTACGTTTCTCCTCCAAAAATTGATCCGGTTGTCGGTGGCCATACTCGGATACCACAGCCCCCTACACCATTACCGGCTCCTCGCTCGAACCAACCATGGAAGGCGGGGGGGACCGCTTCCGCGTCTCACCGGCGACAACTCGGGCCCGCTCGGCTCTTCCTGGGCTGCCTCCCCGGGAGTTTAGACCGTCGCCAGGTTGAGATATTCGGCTCTCAAACGCGCTGATGTGCGATACGGATCCCTGGAAGCCGCCATCTTGGAGCGCACCGACCGCAGCGCGTGATTGGCGGCGGGGCAGAACAGGTGCAGGGAGGGCAGCCAATGGGAAGAGCCGGCGGCGGAGCGACTGTCAGGGATGCTCAATGGCCGAGACGACGTGGGGGAGACGGTGATGAGGTGCTGCTGGTCGGAGGAAGTTAGTTGTCCCTGAAACAAAGCTGTCGTTGGGAGTGCGGCCATGTTGACGCCTGCAGGCTGTTAATTTGTTTGGGCTGAGCTCCCAAACCTAAACAGGTGTTCCACCAAATCACCAAACTCAGGTAACTGACTGAGACGCACCCCGGAAGAACAATGTTCTCTTTAGAATTTAAAATGTCAACATAATGTACATTAAAGTATGCTTAAACATGGAATCTTGTAAATTAGCATCTTCTCTTTAATTTGCCATTACGTCTGACCCATCGGACAAAAGTTATAACTTATTATCACTGATATTTAAATGTACGACATGAAAATAATGTCAAATCCACACCGATGTTTAAATGACCGTAGCAATAATTCAGGCTAGCTAGTTAGCTAGTTAGCTAAGCTAATATAGCATAACATTATTAGCTTAACATAAAGTCAGCCGGTTAGCTAGTGCAATGGCAGGCTAATTTAGTATAACAGTTTTAGCTTAACCTAAGGTTAACTAGTGCAACGTCAATCTTATTTAGTATAGCAATTTTTGCCTAACATAAAGTTACCTAGTGCAACGGCAAACAAATAGAACATAAAATTAATAGCTTACCAAAAATGTGCCTAGTTAGTTAGTGCAATTGCAAGCTAATTTAGTCGAACAATTTTAGCTTAACATGAATTTACCTAGTTAGCTAGTGCAATGGCAAGCTAATTTAGCCGAACAATTTTAGCTTAACATGAATTTACCTAGTTAGCTAGTGCAATGGCAAGCTAATTTAGTCGAACAATTTTAGCTTAACATGAATTTACCTAGTTAGCTAGTGCAATGGCAAGCTAATTTAGCCGAACAATTTTAGCTTAACATAAATTTACCTCGTTAGCTAGTGCAATTGCAAGCTAATTCAGCCGAACAGTTTTAGCTTAACATAAAGTCAGCTAGTTAGCTAGTGCAATGGCAAGCTAATTTAGCCGAACAATTTTAGCTTAACATAAAATCAGTTAGTGCTACAGCAAGCTAATTTAGCCGAACAATTTTAGCTTAACATAAATGTACCTAGTTAGCTAGTGCAATTGCAAGCTAATTTAGCCGAACAATTTTAGCTTAACATAAAATCAGTTAGTTAGTGCTACAGCAAGCTAATTTAGCCGAACAATTTTAGCTTAACATAAATTTATCTAGTTAGCTAGTGCAATTGCAAGCTAATTTAGCCGAACAATTTTAGCTTAACATAAAATCAGCTAGTTAGCTAGTGCCGCGGCAAGCTAATTTAGCCGAACAATTTTAGCTTAACATAAAGTCAGCTAGTTAGCTAGTGCAACGACAAGCTAATTTAAAATAACATTGTCATCTTAGCCTAAAGCCTTGGAGACAGACAATTCTTTTTTTTCTGCTGGTTAGCTTTTACTTGTATCCCGTGGTTGTGTTGATAATTTAGCATCCACCTAACATTAGCAAGGCTAGGGTTTTTTAAATCATTGATATCGATGGAGGGCTTCTTCCCTCAGAAGTCCTACTCTTAATTTTTAGCACATTACAGAAAAAAGTAAAGTGTTACACCTTTATTCAAAACCAGTCACAGAGAAAAATAGAAATTAAAGAAGACAGGTGATGTCAGCCTTTCAATGTCTTCAGATCACCATAGAATAAAAATACAACAACACAATACTTATTGAACAGTTTAAATAAAAGTACTCAGTATTTTTGTTTCCCTTCTGAGTTTTTTCTTCTTTTTCTAGGGCTTTCACAACTATCCTGTCCATGGTCACCACACAGGCCTACTAATTCACTCACATAGAAATATTCATGTATTTAAAATGTCAGTAGATGTGATGTAGCTGCAGATCCTGCTGGAGCTCTCATTGTTGTTCTCTGATAACATGCAGGAGAAATTACATTCGATCCAGCTTAGAGATTAGTTTTCTTTTGACACAGCTTCTATTTTGTGCTCAAAACTTTATTTCCCTGTCAGAATGACTAAGAACAGTGTTTCATCTTAACAGTATGAGGGTGTCGCACCTTAGCAATACGCAAACTGAGTTTTTCAATATGTCAGAGGGAGAAGTGGAGTGTGCAGTTGATTGTTAGTAAGTTTAATACATCATTACACATTTCAAATCCTCGGCAAAACTTTACATTTTCAGTGCGGTAGGTTGCTGCCTGGATGTTGTTGTTGTTGTGTCCCATCATGCTTTCATACCTGTGATCCTCGTGGTGTCCAGAAGGTAAAAAGACTGCACAGGCGTGTTTCATGTGTTAGGTGGCGCTATCCAGATGCACACCAGGCTAATCATGGTGGGGTTTAAAAGGAGAGCAAGAGTCTGGAGTAGTAACCCAGTCAAGCAGTGTAGCTGCTGCAAGACGTTCAAACCACAAATCACACTACTTCCTCTGCCTGCCGGCCCTCGTCTGATGCTCAGTAGAACTTCTCCTTTTCCAGATGCTGCATGTTGGGCTTCCGTCCACATGAGGGCAGGCATTTTCTGCTGCAGCTACACGGCTTTGGTCCGAATGAAACCAGTTCAACGGCCACATATTTACTGTAAATGTCTGGAAAGGGAGTTTTCCATTCATGCTGCTTGTTAAACACCATCAACAACAGATGACGGCACAAATGATATGTGAATTAAATGACTCGGGTGTTTCCGTCGTTGTTCAGGGACCCTGGTGACTCACACAGTCGTCCTGACGGGCCTTTTTCTCTACTCAAATGCAGGCAAATGCAGGTTTTGTGGAGGTGATTTGGTTTCGTTTTACAAGCCGGTTTATATTTGAATTGCAGGTGCTCTCGTGTGTCTGTTTGTTTAGGGAAATCACTGCAACCCCCAGCCGGCCGGCCTCACCTCCTCCTGCAGCCTCCAACGGACTCCAACCGACAAAATCCAGGTGGGAGTTGGTGCTCTGGGCTGGTGTGATGTTTTTACAGGTTCCTGAGTCCTCACACACACAGCAGCTTCATTAACTGTTCTTCCAGGATTAACCATCTGTAGGGATTTTTAAAGTTTATGTCAAAGGAAAGATTTCCAACTTTGTCTCAAGGGAGTCTTGTGACTTTTTTTTTTTGCGTTGTGCTGCTTCACGGCCGACTACAGAGGCGTGAAGGGAACAGGCTGAGAGGAGATGCACTTATAGAGTCACAAGGCAGGACAATGGGGAGCTGTGTGTGGAGCTGCTGGGGGCAAAACGACGCTCCGCTTTTACTTTGAAGTTCTTCCTGTCAGACCGCGATGCGTTTTTAATTTCTTTTAAATGGGAGACATTTATCTTCTAACCAAAAGTTCAGCTGTAAACCTACAAATCACTTTAATGCTGGTTCAGCTCTGAGGAGAACACTGACAGTATTTTTTAAATACACGTATGATCTCCTTTTTCATGGCACATGCTCAGTGGAGCTGAAGCCCCCAGCTATATTTTGGTTTGTGTGACCCCCTTGTTTTGCTCTCCGTCTCCCCCTGAATGGACAGCATTGTGACTCCTTCTCTTCCTGAATGCTTTAGTGGCAACAAAACCACTCTGACAGCATTCTTTTAAGAAAAGAGGAACTTTTCCCCCCTTTGTTGTCCTGTCACTGCGGCGTGGCGTTCAGTTATACTGTTATTTTCATAGTTCAGAGGTCTGTTAAGCTCACACAGCTAGAGGTATTTGAACAAACTCAGCAACTTGAGAGGCTTTTAAAGAAGTTTAAAGTGGGATCTTATTCAGCAGAGGTAAGTCTTCCTTGTTGTTATTACGTAAACTTTACACTAAATACTTAAACTCGTTGTTCAGCTGTATCACTCATGTGTTTCGTTGGTGTGAATGGACGATCACACACCACTCTCTGCTTCCACGGCTGATCATGAAATGCATTCTGAGCTGCTGAGGAAATGCCAACACTGCGGTGGCGTCCCTAATTTTTTTGAGTTTCCTCTTCAGGCGCATGGTGATGTCGAGCCAGGTTCTTCATGTGAAGGTCAGCGGGTCATCGACAGCCGGACGCTCTGACTGCGACCAGGCCATGAACGACTGTGAGTTCTCTGAGAAAGGTAAGACAGAAGCTCTGCCACGAGGAAGTCTGTGCATAAATACATGTGCGTTTGCAGGGTTGTATGTTTGTGCAGACACACGCTATCCAACAAGCTTCCCTCTTCCCCTTTCCTACCTTTAAACAACAGATTAATGATTCCTACATGCATCATCTGGCACTTAGAGTTTTATGGTGACAGAAGAAGTTCACTGTTTTGTGCATCCATGACGTAACAGTGCAGCGTCTGATCGAAGTGTGCATGTTGGGAAACAAGGCAGTGATGACAAACGTAGATGATACGGGATGAATGGATGATAGTTACTGAAAATAGCATCTGGAGCAGCTTCCCACCAGGCGGTAATAACTCTGCCCTTTTGCTTCTCTAAGTGCAGACTGGACCGAATGAGGGTTTGGTGTGTGTTTGCTTGTGTTGTGTTGTTTCAGGGGAAAAAGGCTTTGATTGTAGAATCCAGTAAAACACTGGCTGTGTTCCAAATGCTTGCTTTTTACTTTAAGTACCTACTGAAGCCGCCCTTACGGAGTACTCACTGTTTAATGCAGCATACATACAATCAGGACATCGTACTTCATGCTAATATCGGCCTTAATCTTCGTCCCTGGCTGTCTGCAGTGTGACATGAGCTGTCGTATGTTTGTGTATTATCAGCGGGTAAAGACATCATGGCATATGTGACCTAAATGCACAGAGAATTGTGGGTCAGAACAATATAGCATACTATCTACTGGGACATACTAATTCTTCATATGGAGTGGAGGTATGACTGTTCGAACACACTCAGGCTGAACCCCTGATCTCTCCCAGGCTCGACTGATGAAACCTGTGAGCTGCTGTAATGGCTGAGGATGTGAGTTCACGGGGGAGAAATGAGGCACGATATTGTGACATCACATGTTGCCTGGAAACAGCACATCGTCGTTTAACCTCCTGAACCCCGAAACCTGCTGGTGGGTTTGAACGGCATTCTAGTCTCTGAAAGAAACACCAGAATTACACCTCATGGTTCCAATCGCAGCATCTAGATGTTGGTGTTCATAGGGGTCTAGATGTTGGTGTTCATAGGGGTCTAGATGTTGGTGTCCATAGGGGTCTAGATGTTGGTGTTCATAGGGTCTAGATGTTGGTGTTCATAGGGTCTAGATGTTGGTGTTCATAGGGTCTAGATGTTGGTGTTCATAGGGGTCTAGATGTTGGTGTTCATAGGGTCTAGATGTTGGTGTTCATAGGGGTCTAGATGTTGGTGTTCATAGGGTCTAGATGTTGGTGTTCATAGGGTCTAGATGTTGGTCTTCATAGGGGTCTAGATGTTGGTGTTCATAGGGGTCTAGATGTTGGTGTTCATAGGGTCTAGATGTTGGTGTTCATAGGGGTCTAGATGTTGGTGTTCATAGGGTCTAGATGTTGGTGTTCATAGGGTCTAGATGTTGGTGTTCATAGGGGTCTACATGTTGGTGTTCATAGGGTCTAGATGTTGGTGTTCATAGGGGTCTAGATGTTGGTGTTCATAGGGGTGTAGATGTTGGTGTTCATAGGGTCTAGATGTTGGTGTTCATAGGGTCTAGATGTTGGTGTTCATAGGGGTCTAGATGTTGGTGTTCATAGGGTCTAGATGTTGGTGTTCATAGGGGTCTAGATGTTGGTGTTAATAGGGTCTAGATGTTGGTGTTTATAGGGGTCTAGATGTTGGTGTTCATAGGGGTCTAGATGTTGGTGTTCATAGGGTCTAGATGTTGGTGTCCATAGGGTCTAGATGTTGGTGTTCATAGAGGTCTAGATGTTGGTGTTCATAGGGGTCTAGATGTTGGTGTTCATAGGGGTCTAGATGTTGGTGTTCATAGGGTCTAGATGTTGGTGTTCGTAGGGGTCTAGATGTTGGTGTTCATAGGGGTCTAGATGTTGGTGTTCATAGGGGTCTAGATGTTGGTGTTCGTAGGGTCTAGATGTTGGTGTTCGTAGGGGTCTAGATGTTGGTGTTCATAGGGTCTAGATGTTGGTGTTCATAGGGGTCTATATGTTGGTGTTCATAGGGTCTAGATGTTGGTGTTCATAGGGGTCTAGATGTTGGTGTTCATAGGGTCTAGATGTTGGTGTTCATAGGGGTCTAGATGTTGGTGTTTATAGGGGTCTACATGTTGGTGTTCATAGGGGTCTAGATGTTGGTGTTCATAGGGTCTAGATGTTGGTGTTTATAGGGGTCTACATGTTGGTGTTCATAGGGGTCTAGATGTTGGTGTTCATAGGGTCTAGATGTTGGTGTCCATAGGGGTCTACATGTTGGTGTTCATAGGGTCTAGATGTTGGTGTTCATAGGGGTCTAGATGTTGGTGTTCATAGGGTCTAGATGTTGGTGTTCATAGGGTCTAGATGTTGGTGTTCATAGGGGTCTACATGTTGGTGTTCATAGGGGTCTACATGTTGGTGTTCATAGGGGTCTACATGTTGGTGTTCATAGGGGTCTACATGTTGGTGTTCATAGGGGTCTAGATGTTGGTGTTCATAGGGGTCTAGATGTTGGTGTTCATAGGGGTCTAGATGTTGGTGTTCATAGGGGTCTAGATGTTGGTGTTCATAGGGGTCTACATGTTGGTGTTCATAGGGGTCTAGATGTTGGTGTTCATAGAGGTCTAGATGTTGGTGTTCATAGAGGTCTAGATGTTGGTGAAACGTCTTCGAGGAACTCAAGCTAGTCCAGATGCTACAATTGAAACCATGAGGACAACCATGACCTGGATGACTGAGAATCTTTACAGACATGTTAAAGCTGAAAGATTAGTCAGATGTTCAGTTTATCTTCCTTTGATGTTCTGTCGGGGAAATTATCCAGGTTTACTAAGTGACGTCACTGAGTTCACCGACTGATCGCAGCAGCTCCTGTAACTAACTCAGTATCATCCTGTAAAGTGTAAATCTGCCACACTTTGGACACAAACCAGAGTAACTTCAAATGCACGAACCGTGATCCACAAATTAAAACAACATCTGACCATATGGTGTGACCAGATGGAGGCACAGTGAAATTCATCTGCAGTCTAATTAACATTTGCTTCCAGAAAGTTGCTAGAAGTAAACACACAATGCTCAAGTGAAGACGAACCAGAGGGGGGGGCTGGTGCATGTTATTCAAATCATAAAGGATCTGAACCTGGAGGAGTTACACATTTCCTTTTTATGTGGCTTAACTGCCAAATATCAGTACAGGGGAAGAACAAATGTGTAGGGCTCTTTCAGAATAATGGTTGAGTTTAAAGTTTTCTGCTGAGGTTGCATTTCCACTAAAAGTCCCACAGCTTTTAGTTTTAGAGACTCTAATGTCTGGAAACCTTCCAGGGTTCTTCAGCCTCTTATCTACATTTCTAAATCAGGCAAATTAGTTCGCTGACCTATAAAACTAGCAACACAAACTCATGACGGCCTGTTATGTCCTCAGGCTTTGCCAAGGGAAAGGGGGGTAACAGAGTCCTGGATGTGGACTAAGAGGAGGTCGTTTGGCTGGTTTGTAGTCTTTACCTGACAGGCTCTGGATGGGTCACATGGTAAAACAAAACCTCTACGTTTATCAGGAAACCTGTTTAGCGGAACGTCACTAATACTGTGGAATGAAGCCGTGCAGTTGTCAAACTTTGCATGTTGTGTTGCCGTGGAAACGTACAAGCCTCCAGAATCAGCCAAATACATCCACAACACACAAGGAGGTTTGACTTCGACTGTTGGTGTCACTCTAGGAATAAGGAAAGAGATGAATAAACTAACTATGGAAATGAAAAATAAAAAAATATATAGAGAGATATTTACACATCTAGAAATTAATATATATACACAGTAGGACGGTCAGTTGATGATGCAGGAAATGCATAAACATGGTTTTATGTTTGGTCCTGATTTGCTGCCAGATCAGTTTGATGCTGCTGGTTTTGCAGCTACTAAAACACAGATTGGAGAATTTATTGATCGATTGGTATTTATCACAGATGGTTCAATCAGTGGCGTTAAGTTCACTTTAATTTGGCCAAAAACTGAAGTGATTTCCACGTATCCTTTCTCCAGGGACAATATTGGACCTGTCATGTTTAAATATGTCATGTTTTTCATTTTTTTGAAGCTTTGCTGTGCTGCTGTCATGTTATAAATGACCAGCTGCACTGAGAGAACAACAAAACGTATTTATGTACACAACTAAATATGTTCTACCAGTATTTCTCTCTGGTATCATTTAGATGGACAACACTTAATACCGTAATAAATTCTTAGATATTATTCTCGTATTTATGCATTAATTTGTAGGGGGGGTAACTAAATATTAAATCTTAAATTTACACTGGATGTCTTCCTCTGTAGAAATGACGTCAGGGCTCGTGTTGCTAAGTAGGGAGGTCCAGCTCAGGTTGTTCTGGCTCCTGATCTGATGCGACTCCTTTCATATCCAGTATCTGCCGGTGCTACTTTCCCAGATAGTTCACATTACAAGTGTAGTGGACCACTTGCAGTACCTGGTTGTGCCACCAGGTGGAGCCTCTCACTGTTAAATCCTGTGACGGCCAGAGGAGAAGGGCCTTCCTGTGTTCGACCGACAGCAGAGCCTGGTTGTAGTTTAGCTGGAAGGAGAGCTGTGAGGCTTATTGACACCAGGTCTGAGAGGGACGTCTGAGGCCGGTTCCTGCAGCCGTTTTCACTTTTCTGCTTAAGAGCAAAAGCTTTTATCCAAGCAGCTGTCAGCCAGTGCTTTTCTGTGTTCAGGGACATGAATGCCTCATAAAAAACACTATAAATAGAAGTTTCTCTGTGCAGGTCTGCAGCAGCTCTTCCACTCCGCTCTCATGTCGGCTTCAGCCCCTTTTATTGATTGTAATGGAGGCAAAGTGATGCAGCAGCTGCTCCACCAACTGTCCTCACGCGCTAATAAATTGCAAAAAAATATTGATTTTGCAGTGAAATCTTATCGTTTCAGATTCTATTGTGGCTGAAGAATAAATTATGGTGCTCACAGATGTGTTTTCCTTTCCACACATGACTGAACGGCTGGATGTGGAGGCGATCCATCAGCACCTAGCAGGACGAGAAGAGTCTCAAAACTGGACGTACGAATGTCTCAGGTGTCCTCAGACACGTTTATCCACATGAAGCATTTTAAGAGTCGATGTTGTGAGAATGAGCAGACGGTAGCTTGGATGTGTTTGCGTGCAGAGCTGTTTTACATCTATTCAAACTGTGTGCTTGGTTTGTGAACAGTCAGCTACGCCCTAACAGTGGCACACATTACATTAAACGTGCTTTTATTTCTAGTGAAGCACTCGTTGGCTGTTCTGGCTGCGCTGAGGCGGCCCAGGTGTTGCTGTGACCTTCTCAGAGTCTCGCAGCTGACCCCGGATCAGATTGAGGTTAGCGACATTTTCCACCTCGGTGCCTGCCTGTGGCACATTAACCCGCAGAAAGCTCTTTGTGTAAATCTGTAAAGGGGAAAGGCTCTCCATCGCTGCCTTTCTACCGGTGATTCATGAATGACTTAATAACACCTGAACATGAGGCGGGTTGCTGGGAGAACGTGGCTGCACAGAGATGCACGTCAGATCTGCATACATGCTCATATATTTGGTGCAGTTTGTGTAATTGTGCCAGAGCGAGGGGGTTGAGAGGAAGGGAGGATGCAGCACGTATGTAGTGTTGTGTTGTGCACTTATCGTAAAATAACCCTTAGACAAAGTGTGACGGTGTTTACTGCCGCTGTGCTTTTAGCAAACACCCATCCATACCTCGGTGTCGTTATCACCCTGCTTATTATGGATCACAAACAGCACACACTCGCTGTAGAACGCCCCCTGCGCTCATTCCAATTGACACACTTGGTTTAGCTTAGCGAGGGATTGTGCGTTTGCATCTGCGAGTGTGTGTGTGTGTGTGTGTGTGTGTGTGTGTGTGTGTGTGTGTGCCCAGTAAACTGAGTTATGGGCGTGAATGGAGTGAATGGTATTTGACCATGTGCATTGTGTTTTATGAGATGAGTCGGCTTTAATGACTCTGTCACCAGTAAATGGGCGCTGATTTGTAGCACAGCTGTCGCTCCACACTCTGATCAACTCTGCAGACGCGCACACACTCGTGCACGCTGAGAATTAGCAGACGCCCGGCGCATTCCCCGCACCGGAACATCCGTGTTAAAGCCGTATATGCTCGGTTCATGCAGATTGGGATTCTGGCACAAACAGTCTCATTAACGCGTGTTGTCGATACAGAAAGTAATTGCAATCTGAGGCCTAATCAGACAGGAATTACTGCTGTTCAGATGCAGGCAGCAGTCATACATTAGATCTGATATCCAATCGATGCCCTATCCCTCAGAGATGCCACTGATCTATCACCTGCTGGTTGATGCTTCGGTCCTGTGTTTTCTGGACACAGTGCTCATCATGAGGGAGGTGAAACCGGAGAGCCGGCCTCCATGTTTCCAAGCATCCACCCTGCTGAATGTTCTACAACCTGCGCTCTCCACGCTGGGGGAGGGTGGGGAAATGGAGAGCCATTTTGACCACGGTGGATCAATAACATATCACAACAGTGAGGCGCTGCGACCTCGGTAATTTCATCCTTTCATCCTGAGAGCAGGATCAGGTGCAGGTTGAGTTTCAGACGTAGGACGGGAACGTTTGGGTCATGAAGAAGTTTAATTTTGCTAACAGCTCAAAGGTGAATGTTTACATGTATGATAGCAGGTAGTTAGAAGGTTTTAACCCCTGGAATCCCAGCCCTGGGTTTGGAATGGTGGGTCATCCTCGTGGTTTCAATTATAACATCTGGACTTGCTTGGAACCGAAGACGTTCCACCTCTAATCCAATGGATTAGAGGTGGAACGTCTTCGAGAAACTCAAGCAAGCTCCTTGAGGTCTTTCAGGAGGAGTTTGAAGTCTCTCAGAAGACTTTCAAGGTCTTTCAGGTGGTTTATAAGACCTTTCAGGGGGTTTTCAAGGAGTTTGAAGTCTTTCAGAAGGTATTCAAGGTCTTTCAAGGTCTTTAGGAAGATCTTTAGAAGTCTTTCAGGAGGTTCTTGAGGTTTTAAGGGAGGTTTTTGAAGTCTTTAAATAGGTTTTTAAGATCTTTAAGGAGGTTGTTGATGACTTCAGTGAATTATTCAAGACGTAGGACGGGGAGCGTTTGGGTCATGAAGAAGTTTAATTTTGCAAACAGCTCAAAGGTGAATGTTTACATGTATGATAGCGACAGTAGTTAGAAGCTTTTAAACCCTGGAATCCAAGCCCTGGGTTTGGAATTGTGTCTTATACTCATAGTTTCAATCGTAGCATCTGGACTTGTTGAGTTTCTTGAAAACGTCTTCGAGAAACTAAAACAAACTTCTTGAGGTCTTTCAGGAGGGGTTTGAAGTCTCTCAGAAGATTTTCAAGGTCTTTCAGGCAGTTTATTAGGTCTTTCAGGGGGTTTTCAAGGAGTTTGAGGTCTTTCAGAAGGTTTTTAAGGTCTTTAAGTAGGTTTTCAAGGTCTTTAGGAGGATTTTTAGAAGTCTTTCAGGAGGTTTTTGAGGTCTTAAGGGAGATTTTTGAAGTCTTTAAATCGGTTTTTAACATCTTTAAGGAGGTTGTTGATGACTTCAGTGAATTATTCGAGACATTCAAGGAGATATTTGAGGTTTTGAGGTCTTCAAGGAGGTTTTTGAGACATTTAAGGACGTCTTTGAGAATCTCAACCAAGTCCAGAAGCTCGGATTGAAACTACGGTGACCTGGACGACTGAGGATCTTCACAGACATGTTGGTTAATTTGAACCAAGGTCTCGCTGTTTATCAGAAATGTTCAGCTGTCTGAAAGTTCTCACCTGTGAAGCACCAATTTGTTGGAAAAATGGTCTTAAAATCACGACGGGTCATCAAATAACTTTATCCCTCGTGTCTTATTTAATAATCTGCTGAAATGAACGTTTTAATCTCACCAGATTCTGTAAAAATCAAGGAATTCGACGCTCCTCAGCTCAACTACCTCACAGTTAGTGACTAATCTATGATTGCGTCCTTGATGGGAACATTCTGGGACCGTTCAGGAACTGGGCTGAACTGCAGGCTGTGTAGAGCAGGTAGAAGACGAGTATGGAATTGAAAATGTAAGCAGTGAAGCATCTATAGGGGTTATCTTTGTTTTAACCTGTGGACACTTGCAGTAAAGACAGAGCCCACAGGATGCTGTACGTTTTAGTTCGTGTAGAATTAATAATCAAAGAAGTACAACTTTATTTTTTCATAATTTCTGGCGGTATAACTTTGTCATTACACATTTCTGGGTTCTGTCTCCTTCCAGCCATGGCCGAGCTGTTTTTGTAGAGATAAGGGGCTTTTATTTTGGTAAAACATGAGCCGTCAAAGAGCAAAATTTTTAAAAAAGGAGCAGGAAACAACCAGAAACCTCTCAGAGAATTATTCCTACAACACCTGGAGGTTTCCTGTCGTTGTGAATTCCTCCTGCTGATATTAATAAAACTTTTCCCCCCAATAATCCCGTCTTAGATGTGGCTCTGCATCGTTGTTTGATATCTGGACACACTAAATGCTCCCTGCCTCCTTTAGGACGTCAGGTTTTAGTACAAACTGTGTGTTTCTGACAGACTAAACTGATGTTGAAGGTTAACTGTGGTTTATTTGTGTTAATTTCTCTGATTATTTACATTATAAAACTTTATTTTTCCATGTGTTCCCAGTACTGGAGACAGACATGCTAGCTCTGTGTGCTGCAGGTATTTCACTACCTCAGTTTGTGATTCGTTTTAGAGCTCTCATCTCCTGGTTATACGTCACATAACTTGTTTTTTTTACAGTGTCTGATTATTGAAAAAATAAATAAATTGATCTTGATGAATATTTGAAGTGTAGATTTAGTGAAAAGCTTCAGACGAGTGGATCAAGGTCGGTCATAAAGTCTAGAAAATCTAAATATTCTTTCTGTTTTTAGATAAATCGTGTAATTTTATGTATTTTAAAACCATAATTTGCCTTTTATACACACATGGGGGTTCAGAGGGATAAAAAAGGCTAAAAATGAATATTTATTTTAACTGAAATATATTAATAACTCTCATTCACTGCTTCGTATTTATTACCTCGGCCAAGGAGGTTGTGTTTCTGTCGGCGTTGGTTTGTTTGTTTGTTTGTGTTCAAAATAACTCGAAAACTCATGGTCAGATTTGGATGAAATGTTCAGGAAATGTGTGAAATGGGACAAAGAACACATGATGACATTCTGGGAGTGATCCGGATCACCGTCTGGATCCAGGATTTATTTTAATTGAAGGATACTTAGTCATTGGTAGATTGTGTTGGGTTGGACTGAAGCTGCTTGGTGGAGGTCTGGATCTCTGAGGGCTTTTCTGCTTTTATTTTTATCTACCCAAAGTTGAAACTCTGTACTGTTGGAAAGAGTTTTGAGTTTTTGACACCAGAGTTGGCAGGTCCACATACTAGAACCATGGCGGTGGTGCGCAGGACTGTTTGAATATCAACATTATCATCCCAATCCCACCACAACCAACCAATATTCAGATATTCCTATATTGGGGACCAGCCCTAATATTAGTTTGTAAAGCAGCTAAGCTAGCATACTGTTGGTTAGCTAACTTAGCCACTCTAGGCTACTTGGAACTACACCGTACTTGGCCTTAAGCTCAGCCTTATTCCATCTTGGTGCTTATTTCTTGTCTCAAAGCTGTAAATTGGGACGTCTTGTTCAAACTAAGTAGTTGTTTTTCACATAGAGCTGTTTGTCCTCAAACGCAGCTGCAACAGAAGTCCTGTTTAGCAAAACCAAACCAGATTCTCCAGAGGAACATTTCTGGTTTTATCCTACTTATTTTATCCATTGAGCTTCCTCCAGTTAATCTGTTCACAATAAAGAACCAACATATATTTCAGTGTTGATTTCACCAGACTACACCAGGATACTTGGTCATTGGTAGATTGTGTTGGACTGAAGCTGCTTGGTGGAGGTCTGCGCTCTATGAGGACTTTTCCAGTTTATCTTATTACACTTATTTTATTTTTATTTATTCTATTTTATTTTTTTTCACTACAACTGTATGTCACTTGTTTCACTGCGCTAAAACACCGAGACAGTAAAACCTTCTGATTCTATGATAAAGCTGTTTTTGTGTCTAAACTATCTAATAAGAATAATTGATCTAGTTTTGTTCTCTGACTGGACTCATAAATATCGACGTGACAAACCCCAAAGTTCTGTTTAATTTTAAAGCCTCATGGAGTTTATCTTTTCCCAACTTGTCCCTCCCAAACCAGAGAAGCCAAACTGGTTAGATGAAGTGTTTCTCATGAAGCAGCCTGAACCTGCTGGTTAAAGACGCCGTTGTTTCCTTCCTGTTGGTGTGACTTTGGCTCGTTCCTGCTGTGGCGCCGTTCCTCCAGCAGATGTCACTGCTGCAGAGAGTTTCCGGAGGCCTCCGTCTGCTTCAGATGATTTGCTTTCCTCTCCTTCACTTCACTGCATCAACTTACAGACATCCAAACGGCTGCATTGATCTCCCCATCTGTCTTGTTTGCTCTGCAGACTCGCGGCTCTCTGACAGTGTAACAGGTGTGCCCTTTTGATTTCGGGGAAAATGTCAGATGCCGGCGTGTATGAGGAGTGTGTTTGTGTGAACTCACGGCAGGGCCTGTACGTTATCAAGTTTGAAATGATTCCCCGTGTTCTGCTCTCCCTCACCGTCGCCTCCTTTGTGCCTCTCCACTCTCTTGTCTATTCGTCTCCGTTCATTTAGCCGAGAGCCGCGGCAGCAATTCCACTCATGTCTGCTGCTCCTTGTTGACTTTAGCCTCATTAGAAGGCCAAATGAATATGACGAGTTGTGACATTAGGCTACAGCTGGAACAAATGCGCCAGCCGCTCGCTCTCCAGCCCGGCCAATTTTTCCTCCCTCCATTTCTCTCTCTCACACACACACACACACACACGCCTGGCTTGTTTTTCGGGGAAGGGCTTGGTGGGGTTGATGGGTTTGCAACAATATTGGAGATGTAGATGGGCCTGTGTTTTGAATTGGATTGCACGCTTTGATGCAGAGACAGATTGTAAACTGTGATTTTATTAAATCCTTCATTAGGATTCATCAGTGAGATTGGATCAGAAAAAGGTCACTGTGCAGATGCGCCCCCCCCCCACCACCACCACCTCTTTCCTCTTTGCTCCATCCCCCCTTTATACACCCCCTCCTCCCATCCCTCCCTTGTTTACCCCCCTCCCCCTGCTAGCCCCTTGCCCGAAACAAATTTGCGATGAAAATGGGGAAAAATGATCATCATGGGCCTGCTGCAGAAACACAAGGTGAAAGTGACATTACCCCCCCACCCCGGACTCCCCCCCTCTTCCTCCTCGCAGCCATCGAGGCTGGCGCCGGTGGGACGCCTGTGCCACAAATCATTTGTATACTCTCATTTCTGCGAGCGGCCCGCGATGTTGCTTACTGCTTAGCGAGCAGATGACTTTCAGAAAGAGGAGCGAATTGGGAGGGAAGGGATGAGGAGACGGGGGAGATGAGGGAGGCAGCGGGAGGGAGGGAGGGGAGGGAGGGAGGGGAGGGGGGGTGTGGCAATTTGCCGGCGTGCGAGGACGTCTGTGGGAGTTGGATCTGAAATTGAGAGGGAAATTGTGCGCGCCATATGTCAAGTTCTGCAAAGGAGGTTTTCATTGTGCACCTATACTGTGTGTGTGTGTGTGTGTGTGTGTGTGTGTGTGTTTTCTGTTTCAAAATGAAGCATCTGGGTTGTTTATTGAATCACCTTCGCCATTGTCTGTATTCCCCGCTATTATCACCGAAAGAGCTGCAGCCCCTCCAACCCCCCCTCCAACAACAAGGAAATGGGAAATGTGCCGCACATATTGTCTGTAGCTAGTGTTTGGTCATCTTTGTCTCTCTCACATGCACACACACACACACACACCCTTCCCCCACCCCTGCCCAGTGTGAGACATCATGATTCTTCTGGTACACTGAATACATTCTCCATGCAGTCTGAGCATTGAAGTCCATGCAGGCAAACATGTGACATTACCAGGAAAAGAGCATTATTTCACCTTCCAGCTCACACACACACACACACACACACACACACACACACACACTCGAACTCCCAGGTTCATAAAACAACCATAAACACACCGATAATTGCATGCACCTCCACGAGTGCACGGACACACACCAAAGGCTTCTCATATGAACCCATCAATATGCGCATACACACAAACATCACCTCCCTGCATACAAACATAAGCACTGCCTCGCCGCCCATCCACCCACTCAAACCCACCCACACACACACACACACACACACACACGTAAACACTGGCAGTCAGGTTCATGTAGAGTAAATATAGAGCGGAGACAGTGTGGCACAGTGACCTGCAGAGGAACCCGCACACTTCGCCTGCTAGTTCCACAGGGCCTGGTGCTTTCAGGAAAGCCATGCAGTATTCATGGCTCAGTCACGGGGATCCGCGAGGCAGGATGGCAGAAACGGCAAACACGGTGGAAGTGCGCTGCGAGCAGCTCAGCGGGGGCACTGTTAGTGTTACACAATACGCACCGTAGATCCGCTGTGTGTTTTTGTGCTTGCTGCATGGCCTGTGAAGTGGAACGGCGTCTTTTCCCCAAAGTGTGGATCATTTTCATATTTGAGGATTCAGGTTTTTTTTCCTATAAGCGTGTCTTCGTGTCTGTTCGGTGCTCATGTGTTCGTCTGTGTCGTCTTTACGCTCGGCTGCCTGCTCTGAGAAACAGGCCCGTTCTTCATTATCGCCCCAAAGGCAGTCTGAGAGTGGACTGTCTCGTGTGAAGGGAGCTCCCTGTGACCCACATTCATCAGATCCAGCCCTGGGGGGCCTCCAGGGAGCTCCAGGGGAGCCGTGCCCCCAGCGTGGAGCACCGTGGAGAGGCCTTGACTCTGAGATACGCGGTGTGTGAACCCCGGAGCTTCCATCCTGTCCAGGGGGACTGCAGTTATCAATGCCTGCCTCACGTTTGACTGAAGCTGCCATTGAGACGATGGGATCGGGGGTGGTGGGCTGAACATACCTGCATCAAACATCTGGTTTCTGATGTGGCTGGACAGCATGCCGTACCAACAGGAGTCCTTAAACTGACCCTTGCTAAATGCTAACATTAGTGTGCTCACAGTGGCAGGGCTAACGTGTTAGCACTAAACATCAAACACACTGTATTGTCAGTAGTTTTAGAAGGTGTGGACTCAGTGATGTGACTGTGGAGATGTTTGGCTTCTCATCCAAGTGTCCACCAAGTGAGTTTAAAGCTGATATTTTACTAAACTCTTGCATTTGTTTCCACATTTTGAACCGTTGAAGTTTCATAGTTGTGTCTAAAGTCTCCTTTGCAGTTATTTTTAATATCCAAGTATCCTCATGTGTGTCTGGTAGTTGTAGTTTAATGCACACCTTGAGGACTTAATAAATCTGAAGCTGTGCAAAGGGGTCTTTGTGTTTTGCCAATAATTTTACAGTTGGGCCTGAGAATACAATTCCAGCAGTTTAGTTTGTCTTTCTGACAAGGGGATGTTACCAACCAATCACAACAACCAAAACAAATCAAAACAAAACACAACAAAAACAAAACACAACAAAACAAATCAAAACAAAACAAAACAAAACAAAACAAAACAAAACAAAACAAAACAAAACAAACCAACCTAAACAAAACAAAACAAAAACAACCAACCCAATCAACCAACCAACCAACCAACCAACTAACCAGCCAACCAGCCAATCAACCAAACCCAACTTACGAACCGAAGCAACCAACCAACCAAAACAAAACCAACCGACCAACCAAACAACCAAAACTAACCAATCAACCAAATGAATCGTATCTGTTCCAGCAGAAATAATTTACATGTTTCCTCTAAATCTGTACACAGAGTCGACATTTTAGTCATCTGACCTCATGAAAGCTGAGACATGTTTTTCCTGATGGGTCTTAAACATGTGT
Organism: Dascyllus trimaculatus; assembly: GCA_024666655.1. NCBI lineage: Eukaryota > Metazoa > Chordata > Actinopteri > Pomacentridae > Dascyllus > Dascyllus trimaculatus. The sequence continues at coordinate 36,144,924 of CM045452.1, read as the reverse complement.
TGAACCCTTAGAAGAGCTCCAGGTGACTGTAATCCATACCGGGGTACTGAAGTCGTCCTTCCACTGAGATGAATCCTGAACTCCTCCTTAGTGATGTGTTCTATAGTAGCTGCTGTGCCTCCTCAGCACCACCAGGAGTCAACTGGGAATGAATAATAATGTGGTGACGGATTCGACTGTGTTCTTTTTGCTCTGAAACATTATAAAGATACTAATTTTTTAAGATTATTTTGGGATGCGGCTTTGATTCGGTGGTTTACAGCAGAGGGATTTGGTTGTGTGCGTCATCTGCGAAGTGAAAAAGAACAAAGCAAACTTCTTTTCCGAACACGCCGGCAATAAAGAGTTTGCCCCGCTGACTCCGCCGAGGCCCGAAGCTTTTAAAAACCCCGTCAGCAAAACACAAAACCCTTCCTTTAACAAACAGATAAACCAGGGGAGCACAATGAGAGCAATAACAAGTCGTTTAAATGCAGCTTTACGATGAGGGATGCACAGTTGTCTTTTAAAGATGAGAGATAATGGGTGTTTTCTCGGCAGAAGCAGCGGCTCGCCTTTATGAAAATGCAGTTTGTGGGAGAAGCTGCTGTTTGCAAACTTTCCCAGAGTCTCGCTGAGTCAAAAGTGACTCCAGACGAAGTTTGTTTGCCTCCTCATTACGGATGTGAGGCGCCTCTCCAGCAGCTCGCGGGGCTTTAACAGACGCTTTGTCGCGGCTCAGGTGTCAAACAGAGTCGTCTTGTTCTGCAACAGAGCGCCGCTTGTGATGAAACTGCAAACTTTTCCCCCAAGTTGGAGAAAAGGCACTTTGATACCCCGACTCTGGCTCTGCTCCCCTCTCAGACCAGGTGGGCGCCATTGAGAGGGAAATCTCTTCTGGGAGGGCGCAAGTTTGCGGTTGTAACTCATGAACGGGACGGCTTTGAAAGACGCACGAGGCTGCCGAGCGAGCGAGCGAGGGAGTTCTTCTAGACACTGAGCTCCTTTGCGGTTTCATTCTTCAGCCCTCATGAATAATTCGGAAGCGGCGCTTGTCACTGTCCTTGTTGTTGTTGTTGTCGGCTGTGGTGTCACTCCTGTCTGAGAGAGACGAGGAGACAGAGGACTCTTTACACTTCAGTCTCCTCGGCACTTCCTCTTTCATTCAGGAGGAGGGGAAGCGGCGGTGCTGGGAGTTTGTATGGGGGAGAGAGAAAGGGGGAGAAGGGGGGAGGCAGATAGAGGGGAGTCATGTCTGCCTGTCTGGAATAATGGCCTGTTTGTGCTCCTGTAATGGTTTGAAGGAAGGAGGAGAAGGAGCAGGGAGTGAAGAAGAAACTACTGTTGTGGTTCTGCAGGCGTTGGTTTCTTCAGCAGCTTTAAAGGAATCATGTGACGTTTGTTAGAAAGACGATCTCAGGTGCAGTAAATGTGAAGCTGGAACGTCAGATTAACAGGCTGCTTTTAAATCAATAGTCGGCCACGTCACCGATCAATAATCAACAACCCGGTCTCCACAAACAGCTGAACTACATTCCCAGATAGGCTCTTAAGACCAGCTAGTTTAGTTTTCAGATTGAGGCTGTTAAAAGCAGCCAGTCTGAAAGAAGACCAGGGTTTGTCCTGTGGTAGACGATGTGTATTTCACTGTTTTGGTTCGGTTTAGATACAGAAGCTACGTAGTCAGACAGGTTTACATGTTTAAACCTGGTACGGTGGAGCACCAAGTAGATAGAATGATTTGGGTTAAACTACGACTCTTTCACCACACATTTGTTGGGTTACCGGGGCGACGAGACCCAAAACAAAACAAAACCAGCCAACCAACCAAAATTAAACAAAACAAATTCAACCAACCAACCAAATCAAAACAAAACAAAACAATACCAACCAACCAACCAACCAAAACAAAACAAAACAAAACAAAACAAAACAAAACAAAACAAAACAATACCAACCAACCAACCAACCAACCAACCAACCAACCAACCAACCAACCAAATCAAAACAAAACAAAACAAAACAAAACAAAACAAAACAAAACAAAACAAAACAAAACAATACCAACCAACCAACCAACCAACCAACCAACCAACCAAATCAAAACAAAACAAAACAAAACAAAACAAAACAAAACAAAACAAAACAATACCAACCAACCAACCAACCAACCAACCAACCAACCAACCAACCAACCAAATCAAAACAAAACAAAACAAAACAAAACAAAACAAAACAAAACAAAACAAAACAAAACAATACCAACCAACCAACCAACCAACCAACCAACCAACCAACCAACCAACCAACCAAAACAAAACAAAACAAAACAAAACAAAACAAAACAAAACAAAACAAAACCAACCAACCAAATCAAATCCAACCAACCAACCAAAACAAACCGACCGACCAGATAAATAAAATGAATTCATATTTATTCCAACAGAAACAATTTAAATGTTTTCCACTAAATCTGTACACAAACTCAGTTCAAGAAGTTTGATGGGTCCCAGTATTTTTTGGTGATTTCAACTCTTACTGCAGGATAGTCGTATTTCCTAGAGGTATTTCAGATGCTTGAACGTTTTACTGTACTAAAGTACTGACAGGTCGACTTAACCCTCTGAACTAAAAACTGAATATCTCTGATTTTTTTTTCTTCTTTTGCTAAAATTTACAAGAGGAAAACCTGGATTAACATGTCCGACCCCCATGTTTGTCTTTACACCACCCCTCAGTGTCATCATTTATGATTTCTATGAATGTAGCGTCCTACCGTCCTGCTTCCACTGGACCACTGGCACATAAACACACCCAGCGCTGATGCTCTGGTTGTTCTCCACATCACTCCTATTCAGCATTAATAAACAGGAAATGAACACCAAAGTAAAGGTGAACTCCTGTATGAACATTTGGTAAAGGGTTAATAACATGTTCAGTCATATATGTGTATGTATATATATACACGGTTCATACATGTGTCCAAACCAGCCAGTATGAACTGATCTGACTCAGTCGCTGCTTTTCTTCCAGAGCCTTCAGCTGTATCTCATGACGTCTTCTTCACACTTCAGCAGGAAGCATTTACAAATAAATGTTTATATTTTTAAAGTGTAAAATATGAAGAGACACGTCATCAAGGTCAGACGTTTATTTGATGTTTAGGGTTACATTTTTTCATTAACCTTCAGACTTCAGTTTATAAAAAGGTACAGAAAAATGACCTTGTCTAAAAAACTGCCATAAAATAAATATTAATCTTATTTTCTACTTTCACTGAGTCCTGATCATAAACACCAGATATTCATTTACAAAAACCCCAAAATGTCCTTAATAAACATTGTAGAATAGCTGGATAGTCTAATCAGCTGTTCTGGTTTCACAGTGGTTCTCCAGATATAACTAAGAACTCATATTTTAAATTTAAATAATTTAAAGACTGGAAGCAGAGGGAAACAGTTAGCCTAGCTTAGCACAAAGACTGGAAGCAGAGGGAAACGGTTAGCCTAGCTTAGCACAAAGACTGGAAGCAGAGGGAAACGGTTAGCCTAGCTTAGCACAAAGACTGGAAGCAGAGGGAAACTGTTAGCGTAGCTTAGCACAAAGACTGGAAGCAGAGGGAAACGTTAGCCTAGCTTAGCACAAAGACTGGAAGCAGAGGGAAACAGTTAGCCTAGCTTAGCACAAAGACTGGAAGCAGAGGGAAACGGTTAGCCTAGCTTAGCACAAAGACTGGAAGCAGAGGGAAACGGTTAGCCTAGCTTAGCACAAAGACTTTAAGCAGAGGGAAACGGTTAGCCTAGCTTAGCACAAAGACTGGAAGCAGAGGGAAACGGTTAGCCTAGCTTAGCACAAAGACTGGAAGCAGAGGGAAACTGTTAGCGTAGCTTAGCACAAAGACTGGAAGCAGAGGGAAACTGTTAGCGTAGCTTAACACAAAGTGTTCGCATGTTGGAGAATCATCTGTTTCAAGTGGTCACTGCGCTTGATGACTGGTCCATAAATAAGTGTCTTGTTTGAAACCGGTCCGTGGTGCAAAACAAAGGTTGCAGATTTTTTTAAATTTAACTTTTTAAAAAATATAAAAAGTGTCCCAAATTACTAAAATTGCTTTTTTTTTTTTACTAAATATGCATTTACCTTTCTGAGTCTCTCCCTCTTTTCTAAGAAGTTCTCCAAAGATGTTTGTTTTTATTAATTTTGGCGGGAAATGAGGGCAGACAGAAGTGGCAGGAAGACGATCTAGTCATTTTTCAAAATAAAACACCCTGCGGACTCCGCCAGAAATAAAATGAAACGTTTTTGTTCTTTCTTTGTGGCCCAGTACCAATGTAAGAAACAAACCTGCTGAAATGGGTCAACGGGCAAATTTTAAAAGCGTTTTGTCTGGGAAAGTATTTGACACATCAAGCTAAAATTTTACGAGTATCTTTATAAACGTCCAGATTTTATGCTGTAAATATTTAAATGTAATCAGAGATGGTCGAGCAGAAGACCCCTGATAATTTTAGGTGGAATAACCCACATCGTTCACTAATATACCTATATTATTAACTCACATAGAATATTTTATTTGCTAATACAGGCTGTATAATTTACTAATCCAGCATATTTCCTTTGGGCCTGTATGTGTTTATCATTTCCTAATAAAGAATCTTTAATTTGCTGTTTTAACCTGCTGTGTAATTTACAAATATATCCTGTATCATTTACTAATATAGTATTATGTCATTTTTAATCGCTGACTGTCGGTTTCCCAGACAACAGCCTGTCAAGCATCTTTAAACTTTCACTGCATTTATTTTAGGCCTCCAGGATTATAAAACATAAAAAACACGATAAAAACCCACTTTCTACCTATGTGGCCTTTTAAAAGGATTAAATGTCTGAGTGCTGAGTTTGCCTTTTGATAAATGAGCTTTGCTGTTAAAATCTGTGGAATTAACTGACCAGTGTGTTAATATATACCAGAATGTAAACGTACGGCGGTCTGGATGCTTTGTGAAGCTGCTGGAAGTGTAAATAAGCATGTTTCAGTGTAATAATAATAATGATGATGTGTGACACCTCGGTAAGTACACCTCTGAAATGAAGTGAACACAATGCAGGACAGCAGGACTGAGAGCTGTGGGAGGCGGCTGTGTGCTGGTCAGCCTCTATTTGCATGTAAATAGCCGAACGCACCGGTCCTCCGCTGCAGGGATGACAAAGAGCATCGTGGAACTGCCGGGGCTTGTTTGTCATCCATCAGGAGAGGACGGCGGTCAGCGTGGTCGACGTGAACAGCGGGAAAGAGAGGAGGAAGGTGCAGCGATCCACAAATAGACCCTCCGTCCTCAGCGGCTCAGATCAAGGACAGAGAACTCACTTCCTGCTCCTCCGACTGCTTTTACTCCTCCTCTTAATTCAGATTTACATTTTCTCCTTGACCTCCCGCCCTCGTCGACTCCTTCTGTCATTGCTTTATGTCACTCACTCAGTCACTCCTTCCCCCGTCGGCCCACTCAGCCTCTTCCCAACATCTCCGTCACTATCTTCCCCATCTTCGGATCGCCTCTGCTATTTCCCATAACTCCGTTTAATGCCCTCCCCCTCCTGCGCTCTTCCTCCCTCTCCCGCTCCGTCTCGCTATCCCCGGTGGACTCTTACAGTAAACTGCCAGCGTAATTTAAATGCAGTGCCTTCCTTTTCAAATGGATGGCGTGCCGGACAGGAGGAGGGAGTGGAGGATGAAGGAGGTGGGGGGGGGGGGAGAAACAATGAATCCTATTATCACATATATCGAAAAGGCTCAGAGCTGAGGCGCCGTGAACAGAGGCCTCAGCAGATCAAATAATCCAACTCTGGATCCTGTTGTCAGGGATTTCTGAGTTTCATACGTGGTGGTAGAAAGTTTGTTTTTCATTCCTTGGGGTTGCAGCATTTATCCATTAAAACCCTCTAATAATGAGAAGCACCTGGCTGCAGACCTCCACTGTCAGGACAGGAAATACACGGGATGCATTACAAAATAAAATCATGTAGGCACTTCTGGTGGAATTAATTTTCACGCTAATGCATTAATTAGTTAGCAATACAACGTAAACCTACTAGACCATTGTCTATAGTATATGTGTTTTTAATTTATATATTAAACTTGTGATTATTTTGAGAATGAGCTCCATTGTGAGTTTTATGCCTGCTAACAGAATAATCCTTAAATGTTATTTTTAATGCTCAGTTACAGTCATAAGAATAGAACAAAGACGTGCTACAGGTCATGAAGACAACACAATAATTACTAAGATAATGACAAAGTCGGCGACCGGGGACATTAAATAACAAAAGTGTGACCGTTAGATTCCCGTAAAACTACTTCTATCCTGCTACAGAACCGTCAGAGCCAGCGGCAGATTTCAGAAAGTCTATCCGAGCTAAGGCTGCTGTCAGCGGGGAGCTGTGAGCGCTGACCGCCTGGTAGTAGCTGTCTAACGGGGACACTCACATCTAAGAAACCACAGAATTTATCTGATAAACTGACCACAGATTTGATGTTTATACAACCACTTTCTCGCCTCAAATAATCTTAAAACTAAATGTTGTGTCACATCATGGTCGTACCGTGGACAAGTAGGAATACTGAGAAACAGCCACAACCACTCGTTAAACGGTTGCTTCTTCGTTTGATTTAATTAGCGGTTAGCAAACCAACTTCACATGCGTCACCGCCACCTACCGGACTGGACGCTTTAAATGTCCTTTCCTTTTTTTACCCGTTACTTCCTGTCCTCACACTGGAGGTCAGCGATCCACTTGAAACGGCCACTTGGGAAAAACTGTTTTGAACACACCGAGGACGTCCGGCTGCCTACCTACCAGGAAACTGCACTGGAAAAAATGCCCCTCCTAAAACAAGAAAAAAACCTTATTTCAGGCACTTTTCCATGAAATAAGTGTAAAAATCTGCCAGTAGAACAAGTGAACATTTGCTTGGTCAGATTTCTTGAAATAAGACATGATATTTAGAATATTGAGGTCTTAAAATTAGCAGGGAAAACTTATTTGAAGCTATATTTTAGCAGCATTGTCAAGCTGAGGTGTCTTAGAATAAACCAGACATGCTAAAGAATTAAATAGATTTTAGCTTCAATAAGTTTAATGTCAGCTTCTTAATTTGAGATGTGTTCAACTTATTTTAGTTGTATTATCGTGGCTCTTCTCTAGATTTAAGACCATCTTGTACTTGAAATCAGATCACACAGATTAATTGAAGCATTCTGAGATATAATGTCTTCTCACAGTTGGCTAGAAATCCTAATATTTAGTGGTGTTTGACAGCATTTGAAGGTGTTGTGTTTTAGGTGAAGCCAGCTACGCCCAAAAGGAGGTGTTTGAACTCAAAAGCAGACATTTGCTTTGTTTTTTTTACACATTTTCCACATGCAGCTGTTTTCTGATATGAATTGGTGATTTTCCAATAAAATGCATTTACTTTATTTCTTAAATCCAGATTATTTATCTGATACAAACAACAGCTCAGCTTGAAACATGTATGACATGAAATGAACCTTGTTTCTGGTAAAATACAACTAAAACAAGATCATTTCAAGATTGTTTGACTTGACAAGATATTTAAGATGCGTCGTCTTAAAACACGTCCCTCCATCTGCTGAAATGTTACCTGGAAAGTGAATTTATCTTAAATCAAGTGGGTTGAAACAATTAGACTAAAAATAAGACGAATAAACTTGGTGAGATGTGGAGTTTTTACAGTGTAGAACCTTCGTAGTTTCAATCGTAGCATCTGGACTTTCTTGAAATCCAGGTCATCCTTCGAGAAACTCAAGCAAGTCCAGATGCTACGCTAACCATGTAGCATCTGGACTTAGTAGCGGCTGTTTGTCTCAGAAAAGTTTATTTTTGAGACAAACAGTGTTTTCTAATCTACATTGTGAACAGAAGTAAACCTCCTTGCTTCAGTGTGTGACGGTTTCCCAGCGTGGTCCAGCTCCTTCCTGGCCTTAAGGCTTCATTACTGGGCCTGTGTTTGTGCGAGAGCGACCCCTCTCCCACTATTGATCCGGATTCCCCATCTCCCCTCTCTGAAGCTGTTTCTGTCTGCGTCTGCTTCCTCTCCGACGTAAACGCCGGCCGTCTATAGCGCACATCTCCAGAATGAGGAGGACTTCACCGCTCTGTTGTTTTCCTCCTGCTCTCTCTGAAGTGCATTAGCTGCTGTTGCATCAGTCTTTTGTTGTTGGGATCATTTCACTCCAGGTTCCCCCTCTCTGTTATCACTGCATTGTATTAGTTCAGGATCATTCATTTTCTTCCTCAAAATGTGTTTTTCTCCCTTAAGGACTAATTAGCCTTGTTGCAACTGCAGGGCCAAACAGGCGTAGCCGGGTTTACTCATTATTTATGCCACTAACTTTTCCTGCAAAACAATGTTTCTGCCTCGCCGTATCTTTTTGCCAAAGGAGATGATTTATCAGTTGGACCATGGCAAGCTCTCGTTCTGTAGTGGTGCAGGTGTAAACACAATCAAAAGCAGCTCGAACCTGCGGGGAGGAAAAGATCTGCCGAGGTACTTTCAAGGTTGTCTAGACTTACTCAAAAGCTTAGTGACTGGTAGACAAACCCTGATGCGATGCTGACTGTTGGCTGAGCACACAGACGATCAATACTGAAGGAGAGGTTGGTGGATGCCGCCTCAGACATGTATGTTTCAGTAATGGCCTTTTTGTGCGTCTGCGAGGTAAACGTTCGTTTTTCAAGCATGACAAGACTCAAGAAACACGTCTGTGAAGATCCTCCGTCATCCAGGTCATGGTTATCCTCGTACGAAACCTCTTCAGGCAACTCAAGCAAGTCCAGATGCAACAATGAAAACTACTGAAGAAACCTTATTCTAGCATGACATCAGGAATCCGGTATGAAAAGTACGAACATGAAAGAAAAGGCATGTTTTCAGTCTCACAGCCTGCATCAGTGATGGATCCTCACGTCTTATTCTGTGGTTAATTAATGACCTTCCTGAGCACAACAGCGGCTTAGGTCGGTCTTCTGTAGAGCGCTGCAGGGCACAGTTTTTACAAGTGTTCGTTTTGTTTGTATCGTAGACACGTTCAATGATGCACACAGGAAGCACATTTCTAATCCTGGCTTCATGCTTTTCACTAATCTACAGCTCGTGGCAGTATAAAAGCAATTTGATGAAATGAAAGACTTCTAGCAATAAAAACCTGTGTTTTGCTTTCAGTACATTCTGCGGCTGTAGCATGAAGTATTATACAACCGAGATGTGCTACTTCTTTACAGTATTGCACCTCAATATTTGACCATCTCATGAGACACTGTGACTGGAGGTTTGCTGGTTTCGTACACAGAATTCAGTCCAACTCAGTAGGATGTTCTGGTACTGCATTTAACATACACTATGAACCAAAAGTACTGGGTCGTCTGTCTTTACATGACCTTTACTGACGTCCCATTCTTAGTCCGTAGGGTTTAATATGGAGTTGTTCCACCCTTTGCAGCTATAACAGCCTCAACTCTTCTGGGAAGGTTTTCCACAAGGTTTAGGAGTGTGTTCATGGGAATCTTTGACCATCTTCCACTGATGTTGGACCAGAAGGCCTGGCTCTCAGTCTCCACTCTAATCCATCCCAAAGGTGTTCTATCAGGTTCAGGTCAGGACTCTGAGCAGGCCAGTCCAGTTCCTCCACACCAGAGTGGATCATCCATGTCTTTATGGACCTTGCTTTGTGTCACTGGTGGCAGCCATGTTGGAACAGGAAGGGGCCATCCCCAAACTGTTCCCACAAAGTTGGGAGCATCAAATAGTCCAGAATGTCTTGGTCTGCTGAAGCATTAAGAGTTCCTTTCACTGGAACTAAGAGGCTGAAGAACAACCCCCCACCATAACCCCCCTCCACCAGACTTTACACTTGGAACAATGCAGTCAGGAAGTACCGTTGTCCTGGCAACCTCCAAACCCAGACTGGTCCATGGGATGTCCAGACAGAGAAGTGTGATTGGTCCCTCCAGAGAACTGGTCTCCACTGCTCTAGAGTCCAGTGGCGGCTGCTTTACACCACTGCATCCAACACTTGGTGATGTGAGGCTTGGATGCAGCTGCTGGGCTGTAAACCCATTAATGAAGCTCTACCACTGTTCTGGAGCTGGTCTGAAGGCCTCACCAAGTCTGGAGGTCTGGAGCTGTTGACTTTTCGTCCAACCACTTCATGGCTGAGTTGCTGTTGTTCTCAGTTGCTTCCACTTTGTTATAAAACCACTAACAGTTGAATGTGGAATATTTAGTATGGAGGAAGTTTCACCAGTGGACTTATTGAACAGGTTTCAACCTATCACGGTACCACCTTGAATCCACTGAGCTCCTGAGAGCTCCCATTCTTTCACTAATGTCTGTAGAAGCAGTCTGCATGTCTAGGGGATGGATTTATACACCTGTGGACATGGAAGTGATTGGAACACCTGGATTCAGTTATTTGGAGGGGCGTCCCAATACTTTTGGCTATATAGTGTACTATATATATGAGGATATAACAAATCTTTATCTGTCATACTATAATATGGTAGTTTAAATACTGGAACACACTCTTTAGCTGAAGCAACGTCCACATTTTAATGAATTTGTTTTAAAAATGTTCTTGGATAAAACCTGAAAACACATTCAGGGAGACAGCTGATCTGTTTTCATCGATTTCTACCCTTTAGAGAACTGCAAGACGAAAAACTGTTTCTGAAGCACTGGCATGAAAACTGTCTGATGAGCTTTACATTGGTTAATTCATGCTTTCTCCGCTGTGGTTTTATTTTACTACTTGCTTCATGAATAGATTATGTGGTCACTGAGGGGCAGCACAACGAGCCGTAAACAGGACTAACATATTAATACCTCCTCGGAAAGTTGTGATTGCAAATGTGCTCACGGGCTGTAGCTCATTAGCACATCGAGCAGGAACAGAGAATCACTAATGTTGTTTCTGAGGTGCCTTCATGCCCTCCTGTTGGACATCCTCCTGGTTTCTATTGTAGCGTCTGGACTTGTTTGAGTTTATCGAAGGCGTTTTCGTACGAACCACGACCTGGATGACTGAGAATCTTCACAGACTCCTGTTGGAAAGAAGTTTAACGTTTGCTCTCGTCACCTTTGCTTTGATTCTTTGGCAGCACCTGAGGGACTCACCTGACTGGATCTTTACTCACCTGTTGTCTTTAAATCAGGAGTTGAAGGTGTGTTTTCAATAAAAATGGCAAAAAGCAAGCAGTGAAAGCGATCTGAAACAATAGATATAAAGACCCCAAACCCTCCATAAAGACTTAAAACCCTCCATAAAGACCCAAAACCCTCCATAAAGACCCCAAACCCTCCATAAAGACTTAAAACCCTCCATAAAGACCCAAAACCCTCCATAAAGACCCCAAAACCCTCCATAAAGACTTAAAACCCTCCATAAAGACCCCAAACCCTCCATACAGACCTAAAACCCTCCATAAAGACCTAAAACCCTCCATAAAGACCTAAAACCTTCCTTAAAGACTCCAAACCCTCCATAAAGACCCCAAAACCCTCCATAAAGACTCAAAACACTCCATAAAGACCCCAAACCCTCCATAAAGACCTAAAACCCTCCATAAAGACCCAAAACCCTCCATAAAGACCTAAAACCCTCCATAAAGACCTAAAACCCTCCATAAAGACCCAAAACCCTCCATAAAGACCTAAAACCCTCCATAAAGACCCAAAACCCTCCATAAAGACTTAAAACCCTCCATAAAGACCCCAAAACCCTCCATAAAGACTCAAAACACTCCATAAAGACCCCAAACCCTCCATAAAGACCCCAAACCCTCCATAAAGACCCAAAACCCTCCATAAAGACTTAAAACCCTCCATAAAGACTCCAAACCCTCCATAAAGACCTAAAACCCTCCATAAAGACCTAAAACCCTCCATAAAGACCCAAAACCCTCCATAAAGACCCAAAACCCTCCATAAAGACTTAAAACCCTCCATAAAGACTCCAAACCCTCCATAAAGACTTAAAACCCTCCATAAAGACTCCAAACCCTCCATAAAGACCTAAAACCCTCCATAAAGACTCCAAACCCTCCATAAAGACCTAAAACCCTCCATAAAGACCCCAAACCCTCCATAAAGACTTAAAACCCTCCATAAAGACTCCAAACCCTCCATAAAGACCTAAAACCCTCCATAAAGACTCCAAACCCTCCATAAAGACCCCAAAATCCTCCATAAAGACTTAAAACCCTCCATAAAGACCCAGCACCTTCCATAAAGACCCCAAACCCTCCATAAAGACTTAAAACCCTCCATAAAGACCCCAAACCCTCCATAAAGACCCAAAACCCTCCATAAAGACCCCAAAACCCTCCATAAAGACTTAAAACCCTCCATAAAGACTCCAAACCCTCCATAAAGACCTAAAACCCTCCATAAAGACCTAAAACCTTCCTTAAAGACTCCAAACCCTCCATAAAGACCCCAAAACCCTCCATAAAGACTTAAAACCCTCCATAAAGACCCAAAACCCTCCATAAAGACTTAAAACCCTCCATAAAGACCCAGCACCTTCCATAAAGACCCCAAACCCTCCATAAAGACTTAAAACCCTCCATAAAGACCCCAAACCCTCCATAAAGACCCAAAACCCTCCATAAAGACCCCAAAACCCTCCATAAAGACTTAAAACCCTCCATAAAGACTCAAAACCCTCCATAAAGACCCCAAACCCTCCATAAAGACCCAAAACCCTCCATAAAGACCCAAAAACCTCCATAAAGACCCCAAAACCCTCCATAAAGACTTAAAACCCTCCATAAAGACCCAAAACCCTCCATAAAGACCCCAAAACCCTCCATAAAGACTTAAAACCCTCCATAAAGACCCAGCACCTTCCATAAAGAAAACCCTCCATAAAGACTCAAAACCTCCATAAAGACCCCAAACCCTCCATAAAGACCCAAAACCCTCCATAAAGACTTAAAACCCCCCATTCAGACCCAAAACCCTCCATAAAGACCTAAAACCCTCCATACAGACCCAAAACCCTCCATAAAGACCCAAAACCCTCCATAAAGACCCAAAACCCTCCATACAGACCAAAGACCCTCCATACAGACCCAAAACCCTCCATAAAGACCTAAAACCCTCCATAAAGACCCAAAACCCTCCACAAAGACCCAAAACCCTCCACAAAGACCCAAAACCCTCCTTAAAGACCCCAAACCCTCCATAAAGACCTAAAACCCTCCATAAAGACCCAAAACCCTCCATAAAGACCTAAAACCCTCCATTCAGACCCAAAACCCTCCACAAAGACCTAAAACCCTCCACAAAGACCCAAAACCCACCGTAAAAACCCAAAACCCTCCATAAAGACCCCAAAACCCTCCTTAAAGACCCCAAAACCCTCCTTAAAGACCCAAAACCCTCCTTAAAGACCTAAAACCCTCCATAAAGACCCAAAACCCTCCTTAAAGACCCCCAAACCCTCCATAAAGACCCAAAACCCTCCATAAAGACCCCAAAACCCTCCATAAAGACTTAAAACCCTCCATAAAGACCCAAAACCCTCCATAAAGACCCCAAAACCCTCCATAAAGACTTAAAACCCTCCATAAAGACCCAGCACCTTCCATAAAGACCCCAAAACCCTCCATAAAGACTCAAAACCCTCCATAAAGACCCCAAACCCTCCATAAAGACCCAAAACCCTCCATAAAGACTTAAAACCCTCCATAAAGACCCAAAACCCTCCATAAAGACCCCAAACCCTCCATACAGACCTAAAACCTTCCTTAAAGACTCCAAACCCTCCATAAAGACCCCAAAACCCTCCATAAAGACCTAAAACCTTCCTTAAAGACTTAAAACCCTCCATAAAGACCTAAAACCCTCCATAAAGACCTAAAACCTTCCTTAAAGACTCCAAACCCTCCATAAAGACCCCAAAACCCTCCATAAAGACCTAAAACCTTCCTTAAAGACTCCAAACCCTCCATAAAGACCTAAAACCTTCCTTAAAGACTCCAAACCCTCCATAAAGACCCCAAAAACCTCCATAAAGACCCAAAACCCTCCATAAAGACTTAAAACCCTCCATAAAGACCCCCAAACCCTCCATAAGGACCCAAAACCCTCCATAAAGACCCCAAACCCTCCATAAAGACCCCAAAACCCTCCATAAAGACCTAAAACCCTCCCTAAAGACCCCAAAACCTCCATAAAGACCCCAAAACCCTCCATAAAGACCTAAAACCCTCCATAAAGACCCAAAACCCTCCATAAAGACCTAAAACCCTCCATAAAGACCTAAAACCCTCCATAAAGACCCAAAAACCTCCATAAAGACCCCAAAACCCTCCATAAAGACCCCAAAACCCTCCATAAAGACCTAAAACCCTCCATAAAGACCTAAAACCCTCCATAAAGACCCCAAAACCCTCCATAAAGACCTAAAACCCTCCATAAAGACCCAAAAACCTCCATTAAGACCCAAAACCCTCCATAAAGACCCAAAAACCTCCATAAAGACCCCAAAACCCTCCATAAAGACCCCAAAACCCTCCATAAAGACCTAAAACCCTCCATAAAGACCTAAAACCCTCCATAAAGACCCCAAAACCCTCCATAAAGACCTAAAACCCTCCATAAAGACCCAAAAACCTCCATTAAGACCTAAAACCCTCCATAAAGACCTAAAACCTTCCTTAAAGACTTAAAACCCTCCATAAAGACCCCAAAACCCTCCATAAAGACCCCAAACCCTCCATAAAGACCTAAAACCTTCCTTAAAGACTTAAAACCCTCCATAGGCCCTTCTTAGTTTTGCACACGTTTTCCTCCACACTAAAGCCTCTAAGTCTAAGCTCTAATTTTAAACATTAAATTGATTTAACTGCAGAGCTCTAATGCGTTTTTCATCCCTGGAAATGTGAAGCGTCTATCCGCTGTTAGTTATGAAGTTATGAGGGCTCAGAAATGATGGAAGTGTACAGTTTCCAACCTGCCTACATGGACTTTAAAGGCCTGTATGTTAGAAAATATCCGTTGGAGAATATGCTGAGGATATTTTGAGTATGTTCAGCTGATTCTGGGGGGTCACGTGGGAAGTTTGTTTGATTTATTTACATGCTTCTTGTCTCACATTCCCATTTGTCCCATTAAAACAACACATCCTGACCTCTTCGAGTGGACGTACGTTCTAATTTAAAAGTGTGTCAGCTTAAAACGCCTCATTATGGCGTCGCCGTGTGGACATATTGGACTGCCAGCATGGGCTAACTCGGTCCTCCTCCTGCGGTGTGGGTAAGCCAGAGTTCCTGTAAGTGTGCAGCCACCGTCCACCCAACCAGCCATATGGTCCGGTCCTAATCTGAGCCTGGTCCTGCTGACAGCACCGGGATCGACTTCGGTAATTAGATCTGATCTTCCAGGTCACGTCGAGAGGAGATGATTTAAACACATTTTAGGCAGAGGGATTTAGTTTTTTTGTAACTGTCACCGCGAAAGCATCCAAAAATATCTGCAAATCTGAAGTGGAACTGGATAAATCCTTTGTTTCTTTCAGTATTGACGGACGAGGCCCTTTGTTGAGCCTGGAGAGCCTCTGATCTAATATTCTAATGCAGCAGTAAACCTTTCCTCTCGCCTGTCCTGACCGGGCGCTGATCTCTCTCCCTCCAGCCGTCTCTCTCACTGCATCTGCACCCTGATTGTTCCTCCATCTTTACAGCCTCCCCAGTGAAAGGCCGGGGTTACAGCCCGACTCCGGGGCCTCCTCTCCTCCTCTGTCCTTCTTTTTTTATCCCTCTCTGCCTCGGATTCATTCTCTACAACTTTGCTGCCACTCTCTTTGTCGGCCTACATCTTCCTCCCCAACCCCCAACCCCCCCAACCCCCTGCATTTCCTCCAGAAGGCAAGTTCCCTTCTAATTACTCCGAGCCCATTGTTGTAGAAACTTCAGCGGCGGCCTGTCGGAGGGGGGTCTGTTGTCCCTGGATGGAGTGGCTTTCAGGGGCAGTAATAGCTTTTACCTCCGTGTGTGTCACGGCCACAGATTGATCAGATAGCGCACACACACTAGGAGGAAGTGGAGGGGTGGGTTTCGAATTGAAAGGTGGTGGGGTAAAAGCCGGAGCGCTTATCTCCCTTTGCTGGACTCCTTCTCCGTCCCCCAGGGGTGGGTGAGGGCTGTGACGTTCGATCCATGGGGTTTGATATGTTGCCGTCCGTGTCAGAAGTCACTTCATCCCCGGGGGGCTTCCTCGCAGCAGCATCCTCATGGAGGTTCAGCGTGTGCAGCCGTGCATGCGTATGTGCTTTGTTTGGAGTCGCCCTCCCTGTGTTTGAGAGATAACGACCCCCCGGCTGTAAAAAAACACAAAAACTCCCAGAACAACAAGAAGAAGTAAAACTTTCTCATTTTTCAGGGTTAGCCCCAACCAGAGCAGACCCTCAGAGAGCTGCCGGCTTGTGCCGCTCGCCTTTATTGTGTTTTAGGGCTGAGCGAGCGTCCCTCCCTCGGTCTCTGGGGTTTAGTCCAGAAAGACATCACTGACTCTCTAATACAATCAGCAGAACCACAGCTGCACCACCATGATGGCTAATTGCATCATGGAGTCAGTGATAAAGTCTGGAGTGGCCTGCTGCTCCTTTCTGGGAACGATGAGGCGCTTTTTGTGGCCTTTTAGCTTTTTTTTCATCTTTAAGTTGGACGAGAAAGCCATTAGTGGGTTTACAGTCAGTGTGAAGAGGGAAGCTTGGCGTGTCTTTGGGGTGGAGATGGTCGACTGATGTTAGACTTGACTTGCAGGCAGCCCCTCTGGTCGGGATCCCATGTTTATACTGGGACTTTTATCTGATGACTGCAACTGAGGAAAACTGCACTGAAAAGTAAAAGTTATGCAGACAAACATCCCCCGCCGTCCAGCACCACAGCTCTGCCATGAATTCTGCCTTTATGAAGCCGACTTCCTTCTTCACAGGTGCTTCCTATGTGTTACTGAGGCTGTAGTGTGACGCTGTGCTGCCTTCTAGACTCCATGTCCTAAATGTTAAACATGGATTTAAATGGTTGTCATGCTAATAAAGTCAACAGAATCCACAATAACAGCAGAGTTTATGGCAGAACTGTTGGTTATTTTATGAAATCATACTATAGTTCAAGTGTTCTCATTCCTGATGCTGCAGCTTATAGACAGGATTTCACATGAATGATGGAGATGAAGCTGATGGTTTCTATTTTAAATACGGCTTCATCAGATTTAGGTCATGCTTTTTATCTTAACTCCTCTGTTCCTCGGCGTTTGTCACATTTTAACTCACTGTGGTTCGTTTTCCACTGCAATCCAAAGTCCTGAACCTCTGTGGAACCGGAGCAACCTTGACTAGATGCAGGGGTGACTTCTGAGCATGTGCCGTAAATCCTAAAAAACACAAAGCGAAAGTTGAATTTCTCTGATTATTTATTTTAAAAAAGCACGGAATAAGCATGTGTGGCATTTTTTTCACGTTCCCAAAGACTTACTGATATAGAAAATGGTGGCTCTCCATGCTATAGGGGTTCTACTGCTTCCATTTTCATGTTTTAAATCTATTCTCCGTGTGAACACTGCCTGCAGTTCAGCTGAAAAGTCCCTTTAATTCGCGTCACATGACTGTTGGTCCACATGAAGAGGAGCCCAGGCCTGAACGCACCAACAGTCCATCCAACCCGTGTATCGTCCACACCAAGTCGGCGTTCTGGGGGTCTGAAAACGATCCTTTCTGAACCTAGGTCCCAGAGAGCAAAGATCTGAAAACACCGTTTACGCAGCACCGTTTTTATTACGGATGCACGATAATATCGGCATCCGATAATTAAAAAATCAGCTGATAAAATGAGCTGATAATAATAAAGACTCTGAATCTTGGTTTTTGCCGTTGGTCTGTGTGTTGTGGTTTGTCCTCATGCCTGGCTCCTCAACCCCTCCCCTCCCCGACGGTGCTGTCACATGTGTGTGATGTCATCAGACTGCGCCGGCAGAGAAAAACAAGCAGCATGGCGTGGCAGTCATAGACATATATACGTAGACGCTGCGTTGACTGCTGCTGCCGATTGGAGCCGACGTGCCTACGTGGCGGCCATCTTGGTACAGTGCCACTCGCCCCTACAGTGCATTACGTCTATAGAGGAATGACATGTCTGCACTATAAAAGTGATCATAAATCCATCAGTTGTCAACATATATTGTTTGTTACAAACGTCAGACATGGAGGACGGACAGGCAGACATAAATAGAACAAAAGCATCCAAGCATCCTGTGTCAAAGCTACATGTGTGACGTTTTTAACAAACCAAACCGTTTGGAAATCGGTGGAAAATTCAGTGAATAATTCTACTTTAAGATTGTGGAGTACCTCTTACCTCCATAGACTTACATTCACTCCCCCCTCTGCTAGCCCTGTACCAAGATGGCGGAGCTTTAGGCACGTCCCTCCACAGTCAATGCGGCGTCTACGTATGTATGTCTATGGTGGCGCTGACCAGAGTGGACTTCCTTTACTGTAACAGAAGAAGTCGTTTCACCAGGACTGGTCCCGAATATTGGAATATCCGACTATTTGTTCGTTGTGGTGGTATTGGGATAATATTTTCATACTCAAAAAGTCGTGCGTGCCACCGAGTGTTGCCGAGGCTGTAGTACGCCGCTGAGGCTCTAGAACAAGGTGGTTGTAGTATTGGACCTGACAACTCCAGTGTTATGCTCCGTTGCGCAAACGGTTGACATTATCAGTTATCGGCTGCAAGAAGTAGAAAATTATCGATTATCAGAATCGGGTGAAATCACATTATCGTGCATCCCTAGTTTTTACGCTTCTTTTTCTGACATGCTTGCCTCATAGCTCCACCTCTAGATAGATGCACCAAACTCAGAGAACGACGACGACAGTGTCTCCGTATAGTGCTGCTATGTCCTGCTGATAGTTCCACCTCATCGTCCGTCCAGACTAGAGTCCTACCAGCTCGTCCATGTTCTATGTTTACATCCTATACAGATTTCTACATGTCTAAAGTCCCGCCGCCAGTTTCCACTTGTTTCTGTTACGGCGTCGTAGCGCCACCAACAGGCCTGGCATGTGTTTTACATCATTTTATCAAGTGAATTCATGTGGACGGACACATTTACTGGAACAACTCCGTCTTTATGAAGAACGTTTTTGAAGCTATAAGCTTTTCAGCTTCGTAAATAAACAAACAAACAAAGAAATAAGAAAAGGTTAAAAATTAAAGAAGGATCAACTTTATTCAAACGTTAAAATGTGCTTTGGGAACACGACGTACCTCCAAAATGTCACTTTTTCTAAACCAGTAATGAAAATCCTGCATTTAACTGGCCTCTTATTACATTTACTGGCAGCAGCGACGCCAACATTTAGACCACGCAGCACTTTTGCCTGATCAGATGGTCCCGGTACTCGATTAGGAGCTCATGGAGTCACATATTCTACCTGAGAGACTCGACATCCGGGAAGGAGGCGTCTTGGACTGGCTTACTGTCCACGTCTGTGTGTCTGATACCGGCTGGCCTGCATTTGCATAAAAAAGGCATAAAAAAGCCTGACAAAATGAGCGAGCACTCATGCGTGGGTTACCTGTGTACGCTGGGTGTCTGTGGTTGTGGTCTGTGTGGTGGTGAGAGTCGACACGCATGACAAGAAAAGGTGAAAAAACATCTGACAGGCTGTTTTTTCAGTGCACTGATAGTCCAGTACGCTCTATACAGGTCAGCATATTATTCATATTTCTATATTTGTTTGCATTCTTGCTTTATCACTTAGCACTTGACAGTTGTGTGTGGCAGCTAGGCCTATCGTAGCATAGTAGCATTTAACAATAGCTAAAGCTGCAGTAGTATGGTGGTATCTTAGCAGTTAGTATTAGCATTATAGGTGAATCCAGCTGTATAGTCTCTTTGTGGGTGGTGAGTTTGTTAGTGGCATTGAAGTATTTTAGTAGTTAGCGGTTAGCATTAGCATGTAGCATTTGCACTAGCTAAATGGTAGCTTCAGCACTGGTCACTACCTGGAGCATCTCCTAAACGGGGCAGTGCTGGTTGGATTAGCAGTTAGCATTAGCATTTAGCAGCCAGCCAAATGGTAGCATCGGCGCTGGTCACTACCTGGAGCGTCTCCTAAACGTGCCTGGGTCAGTTGAACGTGGCAGTGCTGGTTGGATTTAGCAGCTAGCATTAGCATTTAGCAGCTAGCTAAATGGTAGCATCGGCACTGGTCACTACCTGGAGCATCTCCTAAACGGGGCAGTGCTGGTTGGATTAGCAGTTAGCATTAGCATTTAGCAGTTGGCTCAATGGTAGCATCGGCACTGGTCGCTACCTGGAGCATCTCCTAAACGGGGCAGTGCTGGTTGGATTAGCAGTTAGCATTAGCATTTACCAGCTAGCTAAATGGTAGCATCGGCACTGGTTACTACCTGGAGCACCTCCTAAATGGGCCTGGGTCAGTTGAACGTGGCAGTGCTGGTTGAATTAGCAGTTAGCATTAGCATTTAGCAGTTGGCTCAATGGTAGCATCGGCACTGGTCGCTACCTGGAGCATCTCCTGAACAGGCCTGGGTCAGTTCAAAGTGACAGTGCTGTTTGAATTAGCAGTTAGCATTAGCATTTAGCAGCTAGCTAAATGGTAGCGTCGACGCTGGTCACTACCTGGAGCATCTCCTAAACGGGGCAGTGCTGGTTGATTTAGCAGTTAGCATTAGCATTTACCAGCTAGCTAAATGGTAGCATTGGCACTGGTCACTACCTGGAGCATCTCCTAAACAGGCCTGGGTCAGTTGAACGTGGCAGTGCTGGTTGGATTGTGTAGCAGCAGTGTGAACTGGCACTAGGGGGGGTGACTCTGGGACGCCAGAGTTCACCTCCTAGCCTCCTGGAGGTGTCGTGGGACTAAGTAGGAGAAACAGCATTGAAGGGAGGTTTCCACCTGATGACCCCCAGAGACGTGTTAGGAATCACTGCTACTGGTAGCTATAGAGACAGATTAGGGATCCTAGGTCCTTCATGGAGGATGGATCCTTTGTTTTTGAGCAAAATGTCTGGTGTTTAAACTAACTCAGCTAATATTGTGTCGTCTGAACCTTAAAAACAGCATTACAGTCATGGTATGAGTGTGTGAAGTAGTGCACACTGAAAGATGAAATGGTAATAACATGGAGTTGCTCCTCTTCCACCTCTACAGTGAGTGAGGAGCAGCTCCATGTTATTACCATTTCATCTTTCAGTGCATGGTATTTCAAACCAGGCTGTGATTGGAGGCTATAATATTCCATAGTGAGCGGATTCTCCTCCGAGCTACCGGAGGCTAACAGGCAGGATCAAATCAGGAGATGTATTGATTCGGTCAGGAGGGACAGGATCTGATCTCTTTCTAATCATTGAGAAATGAGAGGCTCTTTGGGTTATAGTATTTCTACCGGGGAGAAGGGGGCCAATCGAACAGCGGCGCTGCCTCATATGAAATTCATCTTTAATCTTTATGAATTATGAATTGAATTCTGTAGTTGGAGAGAGGAAAAAAAAAACACGCATTTACATAACCCCTCTGACCAGCGCTTCATGTTTTATGTGCGCCCTGTTTCTTCACCACGTTTTTACAACGGGAATCACTCTTCAAGCGTTAATTTACATTTCTCTCCTTATGCACCGGGAATCAATACAAAGTGTGGACACCGGCTCTTCGGTAGTATTCATATATACAGTGGAGGAAACACAGGAACTCCTCACAACGTGTGATTGATACATACGTTCATATAAACTGTGGCATGGATGAAGTATTTGCTGTATAATGTATGTATGTTGCTACACGCGTGCTGTATGTACACACACGTGTGGCTTCCATTATAACGACCCGTCCCTGTTGAATCATGCAAGTCGGCAGCAGCAGCTCGAGTCGTCTCCTCTGGGCGGTATTTACGGCGGCGTGCGTAAAGGTATTTTCAGACACAGAAAAGAGTTGCTTTAAATTTCAAATGGGATTCTGGAGGGGGGTTGAAAAGGAGAAGAAGAGGCAAATCTGTGGAGGGCTTCACACCACTCTCCACCCATCCTCCTCCTCCTGCTCCTCCTCCTCCTCCTCCTCCTCCTCCTCTTCATCTCCCTCTCTCTTGTCAACCTTTTCAAAAAGCATCTATATTCTCACACCAGGCTGTAGGGGCATGTTGTCATGTTGCTATGCTACCTGAATGTCAAGCAGAATGTCAGAGTGATGGGAGAGTGAGAGCGCTACAATAAGGATGGAGCTTCTTCTGACCGGAGATGGAACCAGGAAAACAAACAGCAAAACAACAAAGCAGCTCCACCGCACTGTGAAATTCAATCACTAATTAATACCTACTGCTGCACATCCAACACCGCTGAACGTATAGCTGGAGAATGTTTCTATGAGACGTGCAGCTCTTTGGTTTTAGCTGACTGGTGACGGACCTCCTCTTAAATAGCATGGAAGCTTGCAGGACTGTAAGGAGTGATATTACAATACGGCAGATTAGCACATGGCTCTCATTTTCTCAAGAGAGATGGAACACAGTTGACTTCAGGGTTCTTGGATACTGTGGGAGTGTTTTATGCTTTATTTACAAGACACAGAGTTTGTTGATCTGCATGTTTGTAGGTTGCAGTTGTCGGGCTGCACCATCAGCATCATGCTAATCACGATTTGGGTTTCCTACATTTACATGAACAAGATCAACTATATCAAAGAAAACAGGCCATGTTGATAAATCTGATATTAGAACATCTTGTTTCACTCCTGTCCAGCTAGTTTTTGGTCTCTGTAACTGAGTGGAGACTTTTGTGTTGTTTTATTTTGAAAAACGACCAGATCGTCTTCCTGCCACTTCCCTCTGTGCTCGTTTCCCGCCAAAATTAATAAAAAACAAACGTCTCTGGAGAGATTCTTAAAAAAGAGGGAGAGACTCGAAAAAGTAAGAACACATTTAGCAATAAAAGGTAGTTTTATTCATTTCGGAGGCTTTTTTAGATTAAGAATAAAACGTTAAATAAATTTGCAACGTTTTTTGCAAAACGGACTGGTTTCAGGCAAGACGATTTTCTACAGACCAGTGATCGATCACAATGACCGGTCCATGTATTATGCTGCATGGTGGCGGCATCATGACGTGAAGCACGGTGGTGGCGGAATCATGATGTGAACCATGGTGGTGGCAGCATCACGACGTGAAGCACGGTGGTGGCAGCATCATGACGTGAAGCACGGTGGTGGCAGCATCTTGATGTGAAGCACGGTGGTGGCAGCATCATGACGTGAAGCACGGTGGTGGCAGCATCATGATGTGAAGCACGGTGGTGGCAGCATCATGATGTGAAGCACGGTGGTGGCAGCATCATGACGTGAAGCACGGTGGTGGCAGCATCATGACGTGAAGCACGGTGGTGGCAGCATCATGACGTGAAGCATGGTGGTGGCAGCATCTTGATGTGAAGCACGGTGGTGGCAGCATCATGATGTGAAGCACGGTGGTGGCAGCATCATGAGATGGTGGCAGCATCATGGCACGGTGGTGGCAGCATCATGACATGAGCATGGTGGTGGCAGCATCATGATGTGAAGCACGGTGGTGGCAGCATCATGATGACGGAAGCATCATGGCGTGGGTGGTGGCAGCATCATGACATGAAGCACGGTGGTGGCAGCATCATGATGTGAAGCATGGTGGTGGCAGCATCATGACATGAAGCATGGTGGTGGCAGCATCATGATGTGAAGCACGGTGGTGGCAGCATCATGATGTGAAGCATGGTGGTGGCAGCATCATGATGTGAAGCATGGTGGTGGCAGCATCATGATGTGAAGCATGGTGGTGGCAGCATCATGATGTGAGCATGGTGGTGGCAGCATTATGTGTGAGCATGGTGGTGGCAGCATCATGACATGAAGCATGGTGGTGGCAGCATCATGATGTAACACGGTGAGTAGCAGCATCATGATGTGAAGCATGGTGGTGGCAGCATCATGACGTGAAGCATGGTGGTGGCAGCATCATGACGTGAAGCACGGTGGTGGCAGCATCACTATTTAAAGCACGGTGGTGGCAGCATCATGACGTGAAGCACGGTGGTGGCAGCATCATGTGAGGATGTTTCTTAGCATGCCCTGGTTTCAAGCAGGACAGTTTTAATTTTCAGTTTGGAGCGTTTGGTCATCGCTCTCGATACGTAGAAATCGTCGTGCTTGATTTTGGTCCGTGGTGTTAAAAAGGTTGCAGGCCGCTGCGCTAGGAGATGCACTGAATCCAGAAGATTATTTTAAGGCGGGTTTTTACGTTAGCAGGAATGTAGCACAACAAAGAAAGCGGTGCTCCATTTATTTAAGCTGTAAAGTTCAGTAATATATGAAAAGCTTGCTGTCTGTCTTCATGTGGATCTAAATAATCGTGGAAATATTTTGTCAAAGGAAGGATGATGTTGACCAAATACAGATGCTCTCTCTTGCAGCTGTTCTCACCACACGAGGCAGGATGGCTAACTTGTTCGATCGCTTAAAGCTCTGCATGACGAACTCAAACCCAGATCTGGATGTGATCCAGAGCAAAAAGCTGCCTGGGATCCCTTCACCAGATTCCAAACCGCCTCTGATTGAAATCATTTTTAATATTGTCTGCAGTTCGTCTCCAGTCACGCTAGAAAGATGAATCCTTTCTGAATGGAGTTGTTCGAGTCATCGGGAAAAAAGTCCTATAATTTAGTGCTTTTTTTGTGGCTGTTGTGCAAATAAAATAAAATACAGTTACAGCTATTCCGACATGTCTTCGTCTCCATGGAGGCGCTGCTCTGATTGGCCACTAACAGAAAGTGGACCCTGAGCCTCAGAGGTGTCCGGAGCCTGGAATAGTGATTAAAACGTTTAAATGACACCCGGCTTTCCATCAGAATACTTTATAACTCCAGATAATGTGATGGTGATGAGAATGATGCTCATTACGCCGACATTAACGCTGATGATTATTACCATTACTGTTATTTATCTCGTTGCTTTCAGTCCGGTTAGCTCGTCGCCATTCAAGCGCACGCAGCTCCTCCGACATTACCCACATTCCACCAAATTGAATGAGCTGAAACTGGGCCGTAACCCGCGGCCATGCTGGGCCCACCCCCAACCCGCCGTTGTACCACCTTCCATCCTCTTTCAGGCCTCCTTCTCCAGCCTCCATCGCTGCCCTGATCGGCCCGCGAAGCAGAGCAGAGGTAGATATGTGGTACATGAACATCCAGATGACAAGAGGGCTTGAAAGGTTTACTAGAGGAGATGGGGAGTGATGGAGGCAGAGCGAGGATGGGCTGGTGCAGAGAAGGATTGACAGTTAAAATGACAGAGTGGGAGATGGAGGCGATACTGGTGGGGGGGTTGAGTGCTGTGGAGCCGGTGATGGAGTGCTGAGATGAGATGGTGGCTGTTGATTCTTGACGTCTGGTCGGTGGAGGAGGGATTCTGGCCCAGCGCGTTGTATAACACGACGAATAAAGGCGAACACACACAGGAGGACGGGTTTATGGAGACTCCTGACACCGTCGTGGCTCCAACCTTCTGCACCTGAAGGAACCGGATCATCGTGAGGCGCCGCGCTGCAGGAGGGCGCTAAATCCCCAAAGCAAAGTGTAGAAACCTGCAAAATGGATTCATGACACCATTTTTCACACCTGAGCCTCCATAAGCACATACAGGACTATAGGCAGCAGCAGACTGGACGGAGGCTGGATCCCTCCTCTGTCCCAGACTGATGATCAACTCCTGTTTCACTTCATGGACACAATTAGAAATTTGTTTTTCGATCTTGTCTCGCGGTTTTGTTTTCTTTTTTTTCCAGGGGGTGGGGATGTGTTTTTCTGTAGCATCGAGGATCTCAATCTCATTTTCTGCTCTGAATTACTGTCTAATGAATATAAGGTTTTGGATTTGGAGACAGGCAGACTAGCTAATGGGTTTGTTAGTTTGTTGAGTAGCATGCCACACTCATTATTGCTTTCAATGCTGTGATTAACTTGATTTGCGGGGCAAATCCATCGGAGAGAAGATGATTTGCTCACATATATAAATGCACGCAGGCCCGTAATGCAATTATCCGATTTAATAAGTTATTAATACAGTTTGGGGCTCAGTTGGAAATAGAAAAGTGGACGGCTGAAAACACTAAGGCAGCTGATGATCATGTTGTGATTGATTTAATTTCATTTAGTGAGGGAACATGATGTTACAACAGAGACTAACAGGATAAGAAAGTCACTCAGGGGCACCTCTGCTAAGAAAAATGAGTTATATTACTGCCTCGCTCTCCCCTTTTAAAAAACCTCCATGCGATTTCTCATTATTTTTTTAAAGATTATTTTTACTGCATCTCTACTTTACTAGACTGCCTGTAAAAGAGGAAGGCAGGAATGATGAAGAAAAGGAGAACAGAATGATTTTGCGCCGGATTTCAGATCACATAGAGCCTCAAGGACGCTGCATACGCTATCATTATTCCAGGACAGGGTTTTTTTCCAGCGCTGAAAGTGAGAATGTCACATAACAAAAGCTCTTGAGAGACCTATGAAGCATGCATCCACAATAGCTCTATTCTGGGATGGTGCTTTGTGGGTAAAGAGAAACATGTGAGGTGAGTAAGATACGAGCAGCGGAGTGGATGGAGTCACTCAGGAATGTTCTGCTCGGACGGAGATAACTCACAGTGACAAGCACAAGTGTTAGTCAGTGTCTTGTTTGGGAACACGGTGATGCTGCTGCAGCCAACACGCTGTCAGTGACCACGACGGAGGCGTCTCACAGCGTCTGTTAGCTGCAGAGATGAAACGCCGACGTGGGCTTTCACTCATCTCTTTCATCTTCAGATGTGTGTCTGAGGGAGGTCTCTAAACGTCGCCTTAATGGTGTCACCGTGGCGATTATCAAGCGTTCCCCGCTTCTTCGTCGAGCTCGAGGCTGTCACCAGAAATGTCAGATGCGCCCCGAGTTACTAGTTATCAGGAGTTACAGCGGAGAGGACAGCTGCAGAGGGCTGTCTGTCAGGGCAGCCATCTGGACGCAGACCAGGGCTCCCTGCCTGCTGCTGTTAACGTGCACAGGAGACACCTTAGAACCAGAACCAGAGGAGATCCAGGATCTTAAATAAAGATCCAATCAGATCAGAGCAGCAGCAGCTGGATGTTGAAGATGTAACTCTGATTATCTACGTTTTAAGCTCAGAAACCAAAAAAAATCACAATGACAGGTCCATAGAGAACTGTCTTGGTTGAAACCAGGGCCTGCCAGGAAGCATCCCCACATGATGCTGCCACCACCGTGCTTCACATCATGATGCTGCCACCACCGTGCTTCACATCATGATGCTGCCACCACCGTGCTTCACATTATGATGCTGCCACCACCGTGCTTCACATCATGATGCTGCCACCACCGTGCTTCACATCATGATGCTGCCACCACCGTGCTTCACATCATGATGCTGCCACCACCGTGCTTCACATCATGATGCTGCCACCACCGTGCTTCACACCATGATGCTGCCACCACCGTGCTTCACATCATGATGCTGCCACCACCGTGCTTCACACCATGATGCTGCCACCACCGTGCTTCACGTCATGATGCTCCCACCACCGTGCTTCACACCATGATGCTGCCACCACCGTGCTTCACATCATGATGTTGCCACCACCATGCTTCACACCATGATGCTGCCACCACCGTGCTTCACATCATGATGCTGCCACCACCGTGCTTCACACCATGATGCTGCCACCACCGTGCTTCACACCATGATGCTG
Source organism: Dascyllus trimaculatus (assembly GCA_024666655.1). NCBI lineage: Eukaryota > Metazoa > Chordata > Actinopteri > Pomacentridae > Dascyllus > Dascyllus trimaculatus. The sequence goes on along the minus strand of CM045452.1, from coordinate 36,117,074 downwards.
CCACCACCGTGCTTCACATCATGATGCTGCCACCACCATGCTTCACACCATGATGCTGCCACCACCGTGCTTCACATCATGATGCTGCCACCACCGTGCATGATGCTGCCACCACCATCATGATGCTGCCACCACCGTGCTTCACATCATGATGCTGCCACCACCATGCTTCATCACATCATGATGCTGCCACCACCGTGCTTCACGTCATGATGCTGCCACCACCATGCTTCACATCATGATGCTGCCACCACCGTGCTTCACATCATGATGCTGCCACCACCATGCTTTAATTCATCAAGCACGATGACCAGTCTGTAGAAAACTGTCTTGCTTGAAACCGTTCTGTGGTGCAAAAAAGGTTGCAGATCACTGTTATGGTACTAATACTGGTTAAAAAAATGCTGTCTCTACCTACTATGTAGATTTAACTACATCAATTTCTGTTTTGTTTCCATATTTTTAAGCTACTACTCTTTAAACACTGCTTGTTGTTTAAGCCAGTTTAACTAAAAAGTTCCTTAGTTTATGGTCATGTGACTGTTAATCACTGCTGAGTCACTAATAGTTTTTCTGTTGCAACCAGGAGCACAGAATTTTTAGTTTTTTACAGAATTTGTTTAGAGCTAACAGTTAATTTTTGACAACTTTCAAAAAGAAACATGTAGATTAGTTTTAAGCTTACATTTGGTTAAGTTTCACATCATAAGTAAGTAGTTTTTTCAGGTTCTGGCTCTGATAAATGGTCTAACTCCTGTCAGGATAATGTGCCTTTCAAACCTGCCGGCTGGTTTTGGGGGTTCAGAGGGTTAATGAACGTAGAGACCTCTCTGACACACTTCCTGGCCTCGTGAAGAGATTACAACATGTAATTTCATTGACTCACTGAGCAGATCACATGGCACACGGTACGACTATCTGCACTACACACACAGCCGAAGCCACAACAGCGTGTGTGTGCGTCGGCGTGTCGAGTTACCTGCAGCGAACAGAGTCATTTACGATGCCTGGACATGCTGATAAATAACGCAGCACCATCTCCTGTTGGCCACTCAGCTCAGCCCCTACAGCCACAACACCTGCCTGCCAGGAAGCACAAGAAGGTCACAGGGAGGGTATTGTGTTGGTGTGTGTTCGTACAGTATCTGCCCTGCTCGGATTTGGTTGTGATTCAAACACACACACACACACGGGGAAACACACCAACACTCCCTAAAAATGCAAGTTTAATGGCTAAAGTCTGGAGCGTCTCTTCTCACCTGTCACCTCTCATTAGACGGCGGCGCGGCGGCTGACCTTGGTCGTCTTTGGTCGGGCCGCTGTGCTCGGTGTGTCGGTGTGTGCGTTCGTTGCAGGGCTGGGGCGCCTCACCCTAATGATGCGGCTGTGAAATCGGGCCGGAGCCCAGCGCCGTCTCTCATTACGCCCCTCCAAATTCATTTGCCACGTCGGTTCTGCCTGCTCATGCATGCGCCTCACGCCGGCCCTGCCCATGTGGCTCTGCTTGTACCTGCTGCTGGTCTGTTCTGATGCACACGCCAAAACAGTTAGTCTGACACGGGGAATCACACCAATACACATGTTATCACACCTGCACCTTATTTTTGAGATCGGAGGTAAGATGCTTTATGCGACTTTACCTCAGGTTGTGTGTTACTTGTAGCTGCAGATGTGGACAGCAGCATCCTCGTAGTTTAAATCGTAACATCTGGACCAGCTTGAGTTTATCGAAGACGTTTCGTACGAGGCTAACCATGACCTGGATGACTGAGGATCTTCACAGCAGCCATGTGTAGAGTTTCCAGGCCTCCATGTCGACTATACCAGACTATTTCCTGTGACTCAACCAGTGGAAGCTCCTGGAAGTTCTACCAAAGAAATGGTCGATACACAGCCGATAACATGTCAGACTGTCGTGTTGCCTTCCAGATTAAACAGATCAGATACAGAAGTGTGTTGAGCCTGTCTTCTACCTCCATGTCAAACTTCACTTTAGGCTAAAATGTAGCGTGAAACTGAGCGTATTATTATTTAATAACTTTGACAAAGTCTTCAGTCTGATCTGTCTCATTCTAAGTTGCACAAATTTACATTAGAAAATCAAAATGGACAATACTACTTTGAAACTTGTTTAAAAAATCCTGCTTTGGCCAAAACTGGTCTGAATTAGCAGCAATGAAAGGTAACTGTAGTTACTATACAGTGGTTCAATGGTTGGTTCAATGGTTGGTTTGATGGCTGGTTTGATGGTTGGTTCGATGGTTGGTTCGATGGTTGGTTCAATGGTTGGTTTGATGGTTGGTTCGGTGGCTGGTTTGATGGTTGGTTCAATGGTTGGTTCGATGGTTGGTTCGATGGTTGGTTCGATGGTTGGTTTGATGGTTGGTTCGATGGTTGGTTCGATGGTTGGTTCGATGGCTGGTTCGATGGTTGGTTCGGTGGCTGGTTTGATGGTTGGTTCAATGGTTGGTTCGATGGTTGGTTCGATGGTTGGTTCGATGGTTGGTTTGATGGTTGGTTTGATGGTTGGTTCGATGGCTGGTTCGATGGTTGGTTTGATAGTTGGTTTGATGGCTGGTTCGGTGGCTGGTTCGGTGGCTGGTTCGATGGCTGGTTCGATGGTTGGTTTGATGGCTGGTTCGGTGGTTGGTTCGGTGGCTGGTTTGATGGCTGGTTCGATGGTTGGTTTGATGGCTGGTTCAATGGTTGGTTCGATGGTTGGTTCGGTGGCTGGTTTGATGGCTGGTTCGATGGTTGGTTTGATGGCTGGTTCAATGGTTGGTTCGATGGTTGGTTTGGTGGCTGGTTTGATGGCTGGTTCGATGGTTGGTTCAATGGTTGGTTCAATGGTTGGTTCGATGGTTGGTTTGATGGCTGGTTTGATGGTTGGTTCGATGGTTGGTTCGGTGGCTGGTTCGGTGGCTGGTTCGATGGCTGGTTCGATGGTTGGTTTGATGGTTGGTTCGATGGTTGGTTCGATGGTTGGTTCGATGGCTGGTTCGATGGTTGGTTCGATGGCTGGTTCAATGGTTGGTTCAATGGTTGGTTCAGTGGTTGGTTCGATGGCAGGTTTGGTGGCTGGTTCAATGGTTGGTTCGATGGTTGGTTCAGTGGCTGGTTCGGTGGCTGGTTTGATGGTTGGTTCAATGGTTGGTTCGATGGTTGGTTCGATGGTTGGTTCGATGGTTGGTTTGATGGTTGGTTCGATGGTTGGTTCGATGGTTGGTTCGATGGCTGGTTCGATGGTTGGTTCGGTGGCTGGTTTGATGGTTGGTTCAATGGTTGGTTCGATGGTTGGTTTGATGGTTGGTTTGATGGTTGGTTCGATGGCTGGTTCGATGGTTGGTTTGATAGTTGGTTTGATGGTTGGTTCAATGGTTGGTTTGATGGTTGGTTCGATGGTTGGTTCGATGGTTGGTTTGATGGTTGGTTTGATGGTTGGTTCGATGGCTGGTTCGATGGTTGGTTTGATAGTTGGTTTGATGGTTGGTTCAATGGTTGGTTCGATGGTTGGTTCGGTGGCTGGTTTGATGGTTGGTTCAATGGTTGGTTCGATGGTTGGTTCGGTGGCTGGTTCGGTGGCTGGTTCGGTGGCTGGTTCGATGGCTGGTTCGATGGTTGGTTTGATGGCTGGTTTGATGGCTGGTTCGATGGTTGGTTTGATGGCTGGTTCAATGGTTGGTTCGGTGGTTGGTTCGGTGGCTGGTTCGATGGTTGGTTTGGTGTGTTTCACATCAGCTCTGAGGAACACCAGGACGTTGATGTAGCCATTCTGAGGGCCTATTTCAAGGCACAAACGCGTCAGCATTCGATCAGCTGGTCCTGACTTTGGCCTGGGACCGTGTAGACATTGCCAAGAATCAAGGTTGGTTCGTGGTTCGTTTGGTGGCTGGTGTTTGCACAAGAAAACTATCCAGTCTGTGTGTTGAGGCATTTTTCGCGGTTTGAGTTGAAATTTGTTCGGACATTGTGTTGTTGGCTGATTCATTCGTGACCAGGAGTGCTGGCGGGTCGAGGCATCACTGGACTATAATTAAATGGGCGGCTGTGGCTCAGGTGGTAGAGCTGGTTGTCCACTGATCCTAAGGTTGGTGGTTCGATCCCCGGCCCCTCCACATGCTGAAGTGTCCTTGGGCAAGACACTGAACCAGAAGTTGCTCCCAATGGTAGATCAGCGTCTTACATGGCAGCTCTGTCACTGTGTGAATGAGAAACACATTGTAAAGCGCTTTGGAACCACTAAGGTAGGATAAAGCTCTGTATAAGTGCAGACCATTTACCATTTACCATATAATTAGGTACGATTTGAAGGGACTGGAGCTTTTCCACTGTGTGTGAACTTTGAGCATGAAACAGGAATGAATGGAACATCACTTAAATACAAAATGAAATTTAATTTGAGAGCTTTTACTTTTCATACATTTAAGTACATTTTGTTTTACTTGTTCAGGTAATACAGTATTTTTACAGCGTTGTTTTGCTGATTTTACTCAAGTCAACATCTGAATACATCTTCCACCACTGTGTCTAAGTAACTAGATGCTTCACTGAGGAGCTGTTGTGCAGAATAAAGCCCCGTCTATCTGTGGATGTGTCTGTCAGATAACAAACGTCCCTGCTGGTGTTTAAACCAAACCTGTGTTGTAATCTGAGTACAGGCCGTGTCAGCTAATACCATCTGACTGGCTGTAGCTCTTATTCTCCTCTGACATATATTGGCTGTGGCCCCGGCCGGCCACAACAGTAAATGATAAAGGTGTAAAAACTGTAGCGGTGGTGGGGCGGAGGGGGGCGGCGTGTCCTTGTCTTGATGGGGGATGGGATTGACAGACATCAGCATCAAGCATCTCCCCTCGTGACCTTGACAGGCGCTGGATCCCGGTCATCTTTGGACGGGGAATCAGACCGCCGTGTCCTCCGGCCACACAGACGGGGGACGGCAGGAGCCTGGACCGGATCACGGATGCAGAATCTGCCCGTAGCGTGTCAACAACCGCCTTCACTCTTTACATTAAACATGCAGCCAGAACGTGACGTGTGCGGCTGATGCACGGAGCGCTGTGTAAATGTCATAGGTCCCTCTCCCTCCTGTGTTATCTGATCCGAGGCTATCTCGTGCATGTGTCGGTAAATGTGTGCGTCTGCCGTTGCAGTAAACAGATGGTATCATAATGACATCATCGCACACCAGGGTTATGTTCTCGAGGCTCGGAGCAGGAGGAAGGAATCAGGAGGAGGCGTCAGCTGAGTGTTTGTCAATTAATCTGAAAGGAGAGGAAAGGAAAGGAACCCAGAGAGCTTTTCAAAATATTTAGCGAGCTCGGCTGAACGCCACCTCTCTTTTCACCTCGCCTGTTAAAAATGTCAGCGCTCCCAGTTAGCTGGACTTGAAATGATGCGCCCCCGTCCTCCTCCCGCCTCCCTGTCATGTCCTCCTTCATTTGTTCGGGGCGCCATGAGCACCTGAGTTTCCTTTTTAAGAGCATCTCCTCTTTCCTCCTCCTTTCTTCTCCCTCCTCTGTTCTCGGCCTCTCTCATCTCTCCGAGCGGGGAGAAGCCTGTCACCACGCTGCATTAGTATGCTCTTTTCATATTTGTGCCTCTCTTTTCCCTCCTTCCTCTCCCGTTCTCCTCCCCCTCCTCCTCTTCCCCTGCAAACATAAAAATAGTTTATGCCTCTGACAAGAAAATGCCTCTAATCCTGAGGTTTGTTGGAGAGCAAACAGACGCAATTGGCCACTTATTATTCTGTGTAGAATTTTCTATGTGGGGTGTTTGTGGTATCCATGGCAACAAAGTAGGGTGCACATATCCCCCCTGTCACCGAGCAGAATGGGAGAGGAGAGGATGAAAAGAGGCGATAAAATAACACACTTTGCTGAAACGCAACGGGGCAAGCTGTAACCTGTTAGTCCGCCGAGTGTGTGTGTGTGTGTGAGTGTGTGTGTGTGTGTGTGTGTGTGTTGCAGAAGTGTGTTTTCGACGCAAGTGTGTTGCTGTTTGTCAAGTATATGACGGTATTTGCGCACCTGCATATAGCTGTTAGCTTTCCACACAATCAGATTTGCATTTCTTTGATTGCACGCTCGCTCGTGTGTGTGTGTGTGTGTGTGTGTGTGTGTGTGTGTGTGTGTGATAGGTGGAGCTATTACAGAGGCAGTGAGTCACAGGTGTACATGCGTGTCTTAATGCATGTGCATTCGCTTATGGATTCAGGTGCCATTACAGCCGAGGCTCGTCTCCAGCTGGGTTCGTGCACGTGAGCGCGCGCGTCGCAGATCATCTTTGCCATAACAAGTCTTCCACATGTGCCCCCGTCCTTCCCATTGGCCTGCGCCGGGCCTCCTGCTCCATCTAGCAGCGTGGAAATCAATGAGAGGCAGTCGGAGAGGTGTGAAGATGGAGCCGCGGTCAGAATACTTTGCATGCTGAAAACTGAAGCGATGGGGGGGGGGAGGCTGTTGTGTTTGACGGGGTGGGGGCAGGATTTGCATTGTGATTTCATGTATGTGAATATGTTGTGCCACTTTGCCGTGTGTGTGCAGACGTGTTCGGGTGCACATGTAACCGACTTGCAGTGCTGCTCCAGCCTCCTGCCTCTCCTCCTCCGTCGCTCCTTCTCTGTTCTGTTTTGTTGATTTGTTGATTTCCTTTTGAACCAAACTGTCACTTTGGGGTTTTTCTCATCCCACAGAGATTTGCTGTCAAGGGGAATAAAACAAGACTATTATTTGAAAATGACAACAGAGAATGCAGATCTTCGTTTGGTCTGTTCTGCTTTGTTCTCTTCTGATTTCTGCTCTTTTTCGCCACGTGCTCGATCAATAACCCGACGACTGTTGAAGCGTCGGGGGTCGTGGGGGTCGTGGGGGTCGTGGGGTGAGTGTCCGGGCCGTGACCTCGAGGTCAACCTGCGTACCTTTTATTCAGAGCTTCCACACAGCAAACAGCATAATCATCAATTTCTAGGCAGCTGTGGGGTCACTTCATGAGAGGTTCAGCTCCTAAGTAGGAACACAGCTCAGCCTCTGGCCCAGCTGTTCCCAGTCCAAACACCAGCCTTCTACTTGAAGCTGCTGCACTTCCTCCAGTGGTAAAGAGGCTCCATTCAGACAGTCTGTAGTGTTTCTTTGCTCCTGTGGACAATAACCTCCATGGAAGCAGCACAGACGTGGCTAGAAGGACAGGAAAACGTCCTCAGTGACAAAAACAAGACAAAGTTAAGATGCCAGAAACCACGAAGAAGAAAAAACTGAAGTTGATTTTCTTCTATTATTTATTTTACAAACATTTTAAGAACAAACCTGCTTGTAGGATCTTTTTCCACATGTTTTTTTCAAACATTTTCTCCAAAAGTTCCAAGAAGTTTTAGTTTTTTTTACAGAATCTGTTTGATTTTGGGTGAATTTTCAGATGAGGCATGTAGTATGAAGCGTTTCTCGTCTCCTGCTCTGGACAAACAGCCTGGTTCCATCAAGGAGGTTTGAGTTTTACAGCAGAGGTTCTCAGCTGGTGGGTCGGGACCCAAAAGTGGGTCGTGAAGCCATTTTTAGAGGGTCACAGAAGCATGAACCCCCCCCCCAAAAAGTAGTGGTATAAAGTCTTTTATTTTAAAGGATGTGTTTCTTATGACACAGTTTGCTTTAAATAGCAGGATATTTAGTGGAGGTGACACCAGTAGTTGCCCACTATTAACCTCTAGATTTGTCTCTTCCAGCTTATTGGAGAAATTTATGCTAAAACGTCCCAAAAATGAACCAAAATGTGCTCAGAATCTGTCAAAATGGGACAAAATATACCCCAAAACCTGGCAAAAGCATCCAAATAAACCAAAATGAGCAAAAAATAAGCCAAAATTTCAACAAGTTGGATCAAAATGCGTTGAGACTCCACCCAGATAAACCTTAATCTGTTAACAGGAACAGCAAACTTCAACAATTTGGGTCGTGACTGTTATTAATGGAGACATAGTGGGTCCTGAGGCTGGACCAGCTGAGAACCAGTGTTTTACAGTACCGAAGTGTTGTTTTTGTGAAACATGCAGAATAAAGTGATGCTTCCTGACGTAACCAGATGCCATATTTAGGAAGTAGAAAATCCGACACAGGGCTGAAACCATTCCTCAAGTAATTTGATTACTAAAAAGCCTCGAGGCTTCGTTTACGCCATCATGTACTACAATATATATGCATGAAACAGTGTGGATGTCAGCTGACGTAGCACCACCACCACCGCGCTCTGTAACCCATTCATTTCAGTTGCTTGCGGCGCGCAATGACGGCATGCCTCCGAGCAAAAGGCAAGCACAGGGCGGGGCGCAGGTGAGTTCAAGTATCCCTGACAGTAGTGTGCAGTTCAGGGCGGAGCTCAGCGCTGCTCAACGTCGGCATGCTATTGGCTGGATCTGACATTTGACTCCGCCCACGGGGACACTGCCTGCATGTAAAAACGAGCGCCGTCTTCTGCTCCTAGCATCATCACAAACCTGTATGTGGTTCCACTCTGAATTGCATTAGTTAGTTACTTAGTTAGTTACTCGTTTATTTCATTCACAAAAACAAATACAACATAATACATAAAAATACATATACAACAAAACATTTGAATGAAAGGGTGGCAGAAGGAAGTAAGAAACTTATAAAGTCTGCCCCCTATCAACATAAAATCATTGACAAGTCGTTGTCAAATTACGCTGTTAAACACAGCCATCTTTCAAGAGGTTTAGAAAATTCACAAAGTATTTTTTTTGCTACACAGCAGTGTCATATTTTTTTAATAACAAAGCTTTTAGACTTTTCTTAAATATAAATATGGAATTGGAAGTTTTCATTTTATCATCTAGATTGTTCCACAGTCGTTTCTGCAAAAGGAAAATTTGTTCAATGTAAGTTTTACAAGCACTTCCCCATACTTCAATACAATAAGTCAGATGTGGAACAATCAGTGAGTTGTACAACAGAAGCAAGGCACTCTTATTCAGAGATTCTTTGACCTTATGTAACACAGCTATAGTTTGGGATACCTTTGTTTTTACATGCTCTATGTGGGATTTCCATGTCAAATGTTCATCAATCAATACACCTAAAAACTTAATCTCATGTGTCCGTTCGATCTCTGATCCTTGTATAAACAATGTTGCATCAAGGTTTTTACTTTTACAACTAAAGATCATAAATTTGGTCTTACTAATATTTAAAGACAGTCTGTTGGCATTGAACCATTTCATAATTTCTTGAAACTCACTCTCTACAGTTTGTAGAACCTTGTTTATATTTTCTCCAGAGTAAAATAAGGTGGTATCGTCCGCAAACAAGATGCATTTTAATAAATTAGAAACAGACACAATATCATTTACAAAAAGTAGAAAAAGTACTGGTCCAAGGACCGATCCTTGGGGTACCCCATTAGATACGTTCCTGAAGGGTTATGGTTAGGAGAAGGGTGGAGTCAGATGTCGAGCTCCGCCCCGAACTGTACACTGCAGTCAGGGGCTTCTTGGTCGGAGGGACTTCACGCTCACCACAGTAAAAAAGTTCTTGGACCCCTGCATGCCATGACGTAGGAACGTGCAGCCAATAGAAACGAGGCATCTCGGGCCGCCCTGATAGCCTAATGGTTATGTCGCGTGACCCAAGAGCAGAGACGTAGCAGCTGTCCCGGGTTCGACTCCGACCTCGGGCGTTTACTGCATGTCCTTCCCTACTCTCTCCCGTTTCCGATTCTATCCACTGTCCTATCTAATAAAGGCACAAAAGGGCCAAAAATAAATCTTTGAAAAAAAGAAAGAAACGAGGCATCTCATCTGCATGGAGGGAAAAATGGAGAAAAGGCCTGTTCTGTGTCTGAATCCTCGAAATTATACGACACAACTTTGTAGTTGTATTGGAGAGAAAAGTTTTCATGCTAACAAGGCTAGTGCTGATGTTTTATTACTACGTGCTACAGCTAGGGCGGCTGTGGCTCAGGTGGTAGAGCGGGTTGTCCACTGATTGCAAGGTTGGCGGTTCGATCCCCGGCCCCTCCACATGCTGAAGTGTCCTTGGGCAAGACACTGAACCCCAAGTTGCTCCCAATGGTAGATTAGTGCCTTGCATGGTGTGTGAATGTGTGAATGGGTGAATGTGAAACACATTGTAAAGCACTTTGGAACCACTAAGGTAGAGAAAAGCGCTGTATAAGTGCAGACCATTTACCATTTACTTCACACGGGACAAACCCATCTTCACTGTTGAAGTTTTACATCCGACTGAAAGCCTCCAGCTTCAGAGGACGCTGATGTCGCCGGCTGGAGGTTTTGAAGCTCCGCCTGTTTTGCCGCTGGTCTCCCCAGGAGCTGAAGCCAAACCCGGCGGCGACCCTCCATCCGGCGTCCTGTTGAAGCAGCTGCACGGCCTCACTTCTGCTTCTGATGCTTTATTCCTTTCTTTTAAGAGGAGCTGAACTGACTGTTCGTTTAACTGACTTCTGTTTTCTCTGCCGTGTGTTACTTTGCAGTTACGCTGAAGTGATTCCATCTTTTTTATCCGATTACTCGACTAATCACCAGAATGATCAATAGAACACTGGATTATTATAATAACCGATAGCTGCAGCTCTAATCCGGTGCTTCTTTCTGTTTACACCATTTATGTCTCAGATAAACTGTAATTCTTGCATTTTTTAAAATACAGCACGTCTTTAAAAGCTGCCAGCGACTCAGCACCTGAGAAGCCTTTGTTTAGAGTTTAATAGAATACATATAAAAGAGTTCTTCGCCGCACCAACAGGCATGGAAGCTGCACATGTGGGAATCTGTGCCAGCAGTCAGCATACAGATGAATCCAGTATTAAAATGCATGTCAGATTTGAGGTTTTCAGTTCAGAGCTAAGTGGCAGTGAGGGGAAAATACTCCTTGTTGCTGTTTGTTTTCAAAGACCTGCCAGATGGGAGCAGACTGAAGTCAGCGGAGAGGAGCTGGTCGGGCTGTGAGGAGGAGGAGGAGTGAGCTTCTCTTCCTCCTCAGTGAACGGACGCCTGTGACCATCTGTGTTTAAGGCTGCTAATAACCTGATAATCTGATCTGTTGCTTTGAAAGGCGGAGCAGCGGCGGGTCATACGTTCAGGAATCCGCTGCATCAAACGTGAACAAACAGCCGAGGTTTGGGTTCTGATCTCGGCGCTGCGATTACAGAGCACATCACACGGCTTTTGAATCTGGAGTGCGACATCGCAGCAAAAATCAGACGGCGGCGTCGTGTCGATGCTCCCAGGTGATTTCCCCAGCTGTGTCTCTTATCCGGTAGCTGCACAGCATGTTCCCTTCGGTTTCCTGCTCTTCCTTTTTTTTCCGCCATCCTCTCGGCATTGTAATTGAAGATTAATAGAAGCACGAGTCCTGCGCTGAGTGAACAGCAAATAGCCGAGATTATTCAGCAGCGACTCGTAATCTCTGACGCTGCTCTCAGTCGGATGCTGGGCCTGAGCTGAATGCATGAGCCTTGAGGGATACGTCTGGTGACATCCTCGGGTTTTATCATCACACTTAATGTCCGAAGACTATTAAGAACACGTCAATGAGCCACATCCAGCCCTTCACACAGCGTCCTGTTGCTGTAGGTGCTCATGAACGTTGCACTCCTGTCTGAGTGACGTTACCTGGACGCCTCGGTGCCCAGCTGTTTGACCGAATCACTGAACTGCTCATCAGCTGCGTTCGCTTCAACCTGTGGAGCTTCTTCCAGCTGATACTGGGCGAGATGAACGGCTGATTTAGATGCACCAACAGGAAGCTGAAGCACCTCTACAAACCCAACTCTGACCAGTAGGGATGCACGATAATGTCAATTGCAACCAACAATTTTATACTTCTTGCAGCCGATAACCGATGATTTCAACCGATTGCACACCGGAGCGTAACAACACCGGAGTTGTCAGGTCCGCTACTACAACCACCGCAGCTTTCTAGAGCCTCAGCAGCGTACTACAGCCTCGGCGACGCTCGGTGGCGTTCGGCGGCGCGCACGACTTTTTGAGTTTCAAAATTATCATCTGAATACCACCACAACAAACAAATATTCAGATGTTCCTATATTCAGGACCAGTCCTAGTGAAACGACTTCTCCAGACACAGTAAAGAAACTCCACTCTGGTCAGTGCCACCATGCTGCTAGTTTTTCTCTGCCGGCGCAGTCTGATGACATCACACACATGCGACAGCACCGTCGGGGAGGGGAGGGGTTGAGAAGCCAGGCATGAGGACAAACCACAACACACAGACCAACGGCAAAAACCAAGATTCAAATCTTTATTATTATCGGCTGTGTTTTTTATTATCGGAATGACGTCATATTTGGCTAAATTGACCGATAATTATCCGACGCTGATATTATCGTGCATCCCCACTGACCAGCAGGTTCAAGCCTTTAAAAACATGACATCTGAAGTTTTTAAAACCAGTTCTTGCTTCGTATATTCATGTAAAAATGATCTACTTTGGATCTGATGCTGCCGCCTCTCTCGACCCGTCACTCTGTGGTTTGAAGCAGTGTCCCACCCAGAGCTCTGTCCAACCGGTGATACCTCACAAACAACAGCCGATCGACTCTGAGGAGCAAATGCTGACAAGATAGACGCGAATAAAAAGTCATTTGTAATGGATGGATCACCACAAACATAAACCTCGATCCTTTGTTTGCATCTGCAGGTTTCAAAAATAGTAAAACTTCTTCCTAAACGCAGCGTTAATAATCAATAACTGATTAATTAGTGTTCGTGATTGTTATTCTAGCTACAAAGATGGCTGCCACTCATGCTGCTAGAACATGCAAAGGCGATCTTAATTTAAACCTCTTTGATTTATCACATTTGCGCTTCCCAGAGGTCATGAAGCGCCACAGAGGGCCTTGTCATGGTGCCCCTGCACTAGCTAAAAGCTCTGTGTTGGCAGATTCTGAACATTAAACGACTCGGTGTCGGTATCAGCCCTGAAAATAACACATCTACTGCTGATCCCTGCTACAGACGGATCTGGAAGCGGGGAAGCTGTGACTTGTTTGTTGACTTGTTATGTGGTTCTAAATAGCGGTTAGTAAACTAGCATAGGTGGCCAGCTAACAGGTTAGCTTAGAGCTAGCCAGTTACAGCGGCTGTTCTAGCATCCTTCCATTTTTGCTGTTGTCGTTTTTAGTTTTGTTTTATTATCACAGACGTGTCACCTTCCGTTGTTTAGTTTAATTTCATGTTTTGCAGAGAGAAAGTTTCTTAATGAGACATATTTTTATTGACTCTTGTCTCGTCGCGAACAAGCCATCATAGTTTCCTCTATCTGGGCCTTTCCCATGCTGTAGACGTCACCAGTGAACCAGTGACACCTTGATCCTGTTCACCTGTGCTTTATTTCGCCCTACAGGATGAGTTTTACTGCTAAGCCTGAACACATCTTTGGTTCTGTTGTTTTTGGATATTCGCCCCAGTCTGATCTCTTTCTCTCTGTTTTGATATTTGCTGCATCAGTTGCATGAGAGGAGCTGAATGGACTCATGAGGAACATCTAACCAGAACTTCACAGCTGACATTACTCCACAGTAGTCGTTTCTCCGAGTGTGATCTGTTACAGCAGCTGGGCTCTTTGAAAGCAACGCCGACTCCTTCTGACCCACCTGCAAACGCTGCATCTGGTGGCCTCGTAGCCTTGTTTCCACCCCCGTCCTCCGCCCAGAGCCACCCACCGACTAAAGCTGCGAAGTATCCTGCAGCACAGGACAAGAATCAATAAGTGAATTAGACTCCACTTCCAGCTTCCTCTCCGGCCAGCCGGCCCCAAAACCAGCTGCCCGGGATAATGGGCCTGGACGTGGGGGGGTGGGTGGAGGAGGCCTGCAGACAAAGAGGCTTTAAGGTGGAGTGATCTACTGCTGGGGCGCGTTATCACCAAACACTAGCAGCATCAGTGCATCGCTCTGCAGCTCATTCATGTCTGCTTTAGAGCAGAAGAAGATGCTTCAGATGCTTCCTACTATCTCAGCAGGGTTACTCACCAGCCACAGCAGCGTCGTCCTCACGTGGTCGTTATTTTAATTAGTTTATCTCTTTTTTCTGACATGTTGGCCATGAAGCACTTCATACTGCAGATTGCTCAGAAATCATTCGTCAGATGAGCCACTTTAACCTCGGTGTGACTGCCAGCATCACTTCTCACTGCTCTCCTCTGGCCTCATCTCAGTAACAGACTGTACCTACTGTACATGTCTAATGTCAGACTCACTGCTTTTTACCTTTAGGCACTGAGTTTGAGTGTTATGTCATTTGTTTTTTTTCTGGCAGGAATTTTATCCAGGTCTCATCTCATTTTGTATCATATCTCATTTAATCTCCTCTGATATCTCATCTAATCTTATATCTTGTATTATATCTTATCTCCTCTCATCCTTTAGCTTATCTCATTCCATATCTTATCTTATATCTTATCTCATTTCATCTTATATCTTATCTCATCTCATCTCATCTCATATTTCTCGTATCATCTCTCTTCTCATCTCATCTTATATCTCATCTCCTCTCCTCTCTTCTTATATCTTGTCTTATCTTATAGCTTATCTCATCTCATCCTATATCTGTTCTCCTCTCCTCTCATCTTAAGTCTTGTCTTATCTCATCGTGTAGCTTATCTCATCTCATTTTATCTCATCCTATTTATTTTCTCATGTATTTTCTCATCTCATCTTGTATCTTACCTTATATCTTATCTCATCTAATCTTATATCTTCTTTTATCTGTTCTCATCTCATCCTATATCTCATCACATCTTATATCTTGTCTTATCGTATCTCATCTAATCTTGTAGCTTATCTCATCTTGTATCTTACCTTATATCTTATCTCATCTTATATCTTGTCTTATTATCTATCTTCTCATCTCACCCTGTATCTAATCTCCTCTCGTCTCATCTTAAATCTTGTCTTATCTCATCTTGTAGCTTATCTCAAGGTGAGATATTTTATCTCATCTTATTTATTTTCTCATCTAATCTAATCTCATGTCTTATATATTATCTCATCTTATAGCTTATCTCATCTCGTGTTATAGTTTGTCTTTTATTCTTATCTCATCCTATATCTAATGTCATCTGATATCTTGTCTCTTCTTATTTCATCTCATCTTATAGTTTTTGTTATCTCTTCTACTCTCATCCTATATCTTGTCTTATCTCTTCTCATCTCATCCTAAATCTCATCTCATCTCCTCTTATGTCTTATCACATCTCATGTTTTAGCTTCTCTTATCTCTTCTCATCTCAACTTATATCTCATGTCATCTTATATCCTGTCGTATCTTATTTTATCTCATCTTATAGCTTTCCTTATCTCTTCTCATCTCATCTTATATCTTGTCTTATCTTATCTCATCTCATCTTATAGCTTTCCTTATCTCTTCACATCTCATCTTATATCTCATG
The DNA here is from genome assembly GCA_024666655.1 of Dascyllus trimaculatus. Lineage (NCBI taxonomy): Eukaryota > Metazoa > Chordata > Actinopteri > Pomacentridae > Dascyllus > Dascyllus trimaculatus. Next base: position 36,101,640 of record CM045452.1, on the reverse strand, counting down.
TCATCTTATATCTTGTCTTATCTCATCTTAAAGCTTCCCTTATCTCTTCTCATTCCATTGTATATCTCATCTCATCTTATGTTTTATCTCATCTCATCACAAAGGTCTGATTCCCCTTTTTCTCTGTTCACCTGTAGAGCTGTCGCTGCTCCTGCTATCTGCCACTTTTTCCTTTTCCTTGTTCCTAAGCTGCAGGTCTGTTCTGAGATCTGAGATCACATGGTGCCTGACATATTTATAAATGTACTGGTTGCTCACTAAACCCTTTGATTATATGGTTTTACTGGGCTTTGAATACACTCCATCAGATACTGCCTCGTACTGTGTTCACTCTCAGTCACCACCTGGCAGGATACAATCAGCGACGCCACTATCAAGTGCAAACAGTCAACGTGGGCCTTCAGGCTGCAGACTTCTACTTGTACAGAGGCGTGGACTCGATGACACGACTCGGTGGGCAGAGCAGAGCTTTCAACGCTGCCTTAGTCAGGCTTTGTGTTCGCTGGATCAACCAAACCTAAACCCTCAGTCAGAGATAGAGTGTATTATGACGGCGGTTCTTAATCCAGTGATTCCTCATCAGATTCTGTGCAAACTCCCATGAAAGAGGACGTTCGATGCATCATTTGACTCCTTTCTGCTCAGGATGAACTGATTCCTCTCCTCCTATGTGAGTCCAGAGGAACAAGATGTTATAATGGAGAATATGAAAGTTTACTACGGTGAAAAGGAAATGCTGGTAGAATTATATTTCTAACATGACAACTGCACATTAGAGCTCTTAAAATTTAAACTTCATACATTTAAAAAGTGTATTTATGTCCCATAATGAAGAATACATGAAGAAAATAGAAGAAAACGAAGAAAACATATACTTTTATTTTCCCATTACAATGTACAGTTTTACATTTTATACTTATACTTTTCTACTCATGTTTGTATTTTCAGAACATATTTCTATATTTATCTTGTATCCTGAGGCTTTGAATGGAGGACCTGTAGCGTTCTGATTATTAGCTGCAGTACCAGCAAATTTAGAAACAAGCATCAAAACGTATTCATGTATTTTCTTTCTCATATTTTATCTAATCTCATCTTATATCTCATCTAATCTAATTTCATATCTTCTATTATCTCATCTCATCTTATATTTCATCTTATCTTACGTCTCATCTTATATCTTATCTTGTCTCATATGTTACCTCATTTCATCTCATCTTATGTTTTATCTCTACACATCTTATATCTTAACCTATCTCATCTTATATCTCATCTAATCTAATTTCATATCTCATATTATCTCATCTCATCTTATATTTTATCTTATCTCATATCTTACCTCATTTCATCTCATCTTATACCTCATCTCTTAACTTATCTCATCTTTTATCATATCTCATCTCATCTCTTAACTTATCTCATCCCATTTTATCTTATCTCATCACATCATATATCTTATCTCATTTCATCTCATCTCATCCTATATCTCATCTTACATCTAATCTAATCTCATTTCATATCTTATATTATCTCATCACATTTTCTATCTTATCTTACATCTAATCTCACCTTGTATCTTATCTTAACTCATATCTTACCTCATTTCATCTCATCTTACATCTTGTCTCTACACATCATATATCTTACCTTATCTCATCTTATATTTCATCTCATCTCTTAACTTATCTCATCCCATCTTATATCGTGTCTCATCACATTGTATATCTTATCTCTACGTATGTTATATCTTACCCTATCTTATCTTATATCTCATCTCATTTCAATTTATCTCATCTCACATCTTATATCTCATTTAATCTAATCTCATTTTGTATCTTATCTCATGTCTTATTTCATCTCATCTCATCTTATATCTCATCTCATATCTCATCTTCTGTCCTATCTACTGTGGTTATAATGGATAATCTATGGATAAAACTAGCAGGACTGACTTACAGCTCGATCAGAATCCTCAGTGATGCTAGAAGTTGTCTGTGCGGTCGGTTGCTGGTTGCCAGTGGTTGCTGTTGTTGTTTCCCGTAACAAAGGAAGGACAAAGCCGCCTGAAATTAATACGATTATGTTTTTAATTCCAGTCTGAGATGTCTCCAACGTTGTTCTGACCCGCTGACCTTCATTTAAGATATTTAAAATATGTCGGGTGTCTTGACTTAGACCTTGAACATCTCAACCTGGAATAAATATCAGTTATAATGGAGTTGCAGAAATATGTAGTGTGAAAAATGACAGGGTAGATATCTGAGATGCTGTTTCAGACTAGAGAAAACTGAACTACACATGTCTAGTCTGAGTGTTGAATGTTAACACAGCTTTCCACACACTTCCACGGACAGTCTGCTCAACTTTGTTAGCATTAGCTGCAGCATCACTCACTCTGATATCAGCAGGTAAATCCAGAACCACTCCCTGCTAATGAGGAGAAAATCTACATTACAGCCTCACGAACATCAGCTGAGGTGAGTAGAAACACAGCTGAAGACGAGGAGATGCACACGGCCGGTTTGTGTTCTGAATTCATAAACCTGAGATCTGGTGGGCATCCTCTTGTGTTTCCCTCTGATCCCCACATGTTTGCACACATTTAAATAAGAGGAAATGAAATTTGTTGAGACAATGACTCGTCTCAGCAGAGAGATCCTGAGTCTCTGCTCGCGTCGCCAGGAACACTCATTACTCATTACGTTGTGTTTGTGCCGCTGCCATGTTTCTCCCTCGGTTTGGCAGCCGCCGGCCGTGTTTGTGCCACGCTCCTAGCGGGGGTGTGATGTCATATCACAGCGCCACGTTCTGCTGCCACGACGGTGCATCTGCTGTTGATCTTGGTTTAACTAAGGAGCACGGCGCCAAGTCAGGGCTGAATTAACGGCGTCGTCACCAGCGCTAATCAGGGGGATGGTGTGTTCGGGCGTCACTGTTGTTGGGTAAAAACCTGAGACTGGCGTGTGGAGCCCGACCGCTGCTGACCTGAAACCCTTTGCTGCTGATGAAAGCCACCAAAGTTTGACTCCCACCTCTCGGTCGATCGCTAACTTGATCTTCACTGTGAGTGGATGAGAGCATGTTGCTGTGTTTACTCTGCAGGTCAGGGCCGAGCGAACCGAAGCACCGAGGTTTGGGAGCAGCCGGGGGAAGATCCTTTCTGTTGTCTTTCTTCCCATCATTTAATTTTCCACCCGGCTCCGTCTCCACAAGCTTTGAAAAGACGCCCTGCAACATGCAAACCGCTGATGACGTTCCTGTGATCTCTCGAGCAGCGAATGCAAAACGCTGAGATGAGGATGTGGAGAGACGTCGATCAGCCTGCAGCGAGCGAACAGGTTCCTCCGCCGTGTGCTGGTTGGTGTCGAGCGCCTCTCAGCCGCTCAAAGCCCGGTGTTTTTGAACGCATGAATTATATATGAAGAGGAATTCTTGAAGGCGAACGCTCGCTGGAAAATCATCCTACATCTACTCCCCTGTCACACCTGTCAGACTTGAGTTTGTCTGAAAGTTCAGCTTCTCTCTGCTGCATCTCCTACAAACAACAACACACCATCCAAACAGCAGCTTTACTGTACAGAAGAGAAGCAACTCGGTTTAAATCAGCGCAGTAGCTAGAAGAAGCAGCGTCCTTACAGCTCGATGCGTTTGGATTACTGATCCTTTGATGAGTCCAGCCTCCTTGATAGCAGAACGGTTAATTTCTCTAAGCCAGGGCTTCATGAAGGAGGTTAAAATGATAACAGCTCTTTTAAAATCTGTCGGCTGTGAGAAAACATTGATTTTATAATTTGAAATGACCCCAGTTGATGGAGATGTCACTTATGGTTTATTCCACTCTCTGACTTGCTTTAAACTTCTTTTTGTCTCAAACTGTGGATATTTAAAATGGTGTCTGTGAAATAGTAAACAGATGTATTCCTTTTTTAATTTTCAGTTTACCTACTTTAAGCAGGTGTTTTTGTGCAATGAGATTAGAGACTGTTTGACTGACATCATCAGGAACTAAACAAATGATCTCTGAGTTGAAATATGACAAAAAACATGGTAAAAAAAAAGATAAAGTAGAAGTGAACTAGTGATTCAGAACTATGTGTAGCTGCATGTCACAATAATACCAAACTAAACATATTAAATGATTCACAAAAATGAAAAAAAGTACATTTTGTTGAATTTTAATCACCGACTGAGCAGGTATGAAGAGTTGTTCCACAAAAACAACTAGAAAGCCCTCATAGAGCGCAGACCTCCGCCAAGCAGCTTCAGTCCAACACAACCTACCAATGACTAAGTATCATAGTGTAGTCTGGTGAAATCAACACAGAAATATATGTTGGTTCTTTATTGTGAACAGATTAACTGGAGGAGGCTCAATGGATAAAATAAGTAGGATAAAACCAGAAATGTTCCTCTGGAGAATCTGGTTTGGTTTTGCTAAACAGGACTTCTGTTGCAGCTGCGTTTGAGGACAAACAGCTCTATGTGAAAAACAACTACTTAGTTTGAACAAGACGTCCCAATTTAGAGCTTTGTGACAAGAAATAAGCACCAAGATGGAATAAGGCTGAGCTTAAGGCCAAGTACGGTGTAGTTCCAAGTAGCCTAGAGTGGCTAAGTTAGCTAACCAACAGTATGGTAGCTTAGCTGCTTTACAAACTAATATTAGGGCTGGTCCCCAATATAGGAATATCTGAATATTGGTTGGTTGTGGTGGGATTGGGATAATAATTAAATAGTATAGTATAAATAAATAGTCCTGCACACCGCTGCTGAGCGTTGCCGAGGCTCTATAATGTGGACCTGCTAACTCCGGTGTCAGAAAATCAAACAGCCTTTCCAATAGCACAGAGTTGCAACAAGTTTAGTTATCTTGGAATCTTGTTCATGAGTGATGGGAAGATGGAGACGGATAGATGGATTGGTGAAGCATCAACAGGAATCCATGCGTTGTACTGGACTCTAGATTTACCAGTCAGTCCAGGTTCCAACCCTCACCTACAGTAATAACACTGATCTCTGGGTAGTGACTGAAAGTAGTTTCCTACGTAGGGTGGCCAGGCTCAGCTATTGAGATAAACTGAGGAGCTTGAACATCTGAAGGACGGATGGATGGATGGATGGATGGATGGATGATGGATGGATGGATGATTGATGATGATGGATGGATGGATGATGGATGGATGGATGGATGGGTGGATGGATGATGGATGGATGGATGGATGGATGGATGATAGATGATGGATGACGGATGGATGGATGATAGATGATGGATGATGGATGATGGATGGATGGATGGATGGATGGATGGATGGATGGATGATAGATGGATGGATGGATGGATGGATGATGGATGGATGATAGATGATGGATGATGGATGGATGGATGATAGATGGATGATGATGGATGGATGGATGGATGGATGGATGGATGGATGGATGATAGATGGATGGATGGATGGATGGATGGATGGATGATGGATGGATGATAGATGGATGGATGGATGGATGGATGGATGATAGATGGATGGATGGATGATAGATGGATGGATGGATGGATGGATGGATGGATGGATGGATGGATGGATGGATGGATGGATGATAGATGGATGGATGGATGGATGATAGATGATGGATGGATGATAGATGGATGGATGGATGATAGATGGATGATGGATGGATGGATGGATGGATGATAGATGGATTGATGGATGATGGATGGATGGATGGACGGACAGATGAATGGATGACGGATGGATGGATGGATGGGTGGATGGATGATGGATGGATGGATGGATGGATGGATGATAGATGATGGATGACGGATGGATGGATGGATGATAGATGATGGATGATGGATGATGGATGGATGGATGGATGGATGGATGGATGGATGGATGATAGATGATGGATGATGGATGGATGGATGATGGATGGATGATAGATGATGGATGATGGATGGATGGATGATGGATGGATGATGATGGATGGATGGATGGATGGATGGATGGATGGATGGATGATAGATGGATGGATGGATGGATGGATGGATGGATGATGGATGGATGATAGATGGATGGATGGATGGATGGATGGATGATAGATGGATGGATGGATGATAGATGGATGGATGGATGGATGGATGGATGGATGGATGGATGGATGGATGGATGGATGGATGATAGATGGATGGATGGATGGATGATAGATGATGGATGGATGATAGATGGATGGATGGATGATAGATGGATGATGGATGGATGGATGGATGGATGATAGATGGATTGATGGATGATGGATGGATGGATGGACGGACAGATGAATGGATGACGGATGGATGGATGGATGGATGGATGGATGGATGGATGGATGGATGATGGATGGATGGATGGATGGATGGATGATGGATGGATGGATGGATGATGGATGGATGGATGGATGGATGATGGATGGATGATGGATGGACGGACAGATGGATGGATGAATGGATGGATGGATGGATGGATGGATGGATGGATGGATGGATGGATGATGGATGGATGGATGGATGGATGGATGGATGGATGGATGGATGGATGATGGATGGATGGATGGATGATGGATGATGGATGGATGGATGATGGATGGATGGATGGACGGACAGATGGATGGATGAATGGATGAATGGATGATAGATGGATGGATGGATGATAGATGGATGGACGGATGGATGGATGGATGGATGGATGATGGATGGATGGATGGATGGATGGATGGATGGACGGATGATGGATGGATGGACGGATGATGGATGGATGGATGGATGACAGATGGATGGATGGACGGACAGATGGATGGATGAATGGATGATAGATGATGGATGGATGATAGATGGATGATAGATGGATGATGGATGGATGGATGGATGGATGGATGGATGGATGATGGATGGACGGACAGATGGATGGATGAATGGATGAATGGATGATAGATGGATGGATGGATGATAGATGGATGGACGGATGGATGGATGGATGGATGATGGATGGATGGATGGATGGATGGATGGATGGATGGACGGACAGATGGATGGATGAATGGATGAATGGATGATAGATGGATGGATGGATGATAGATGGATGGACGGATGGATGGATGGATGGATGATGGATGGATGGATGGATGGATGGATGGATGGATGGATGGATGGATGGATGGATGGATGATGGATGGATGGATGGATGGATGGATGGATGGACGGATGATGGATGGATGGACGGATGATGGATGGATGGATGGATGACGGATGGATGGATGGACGGACAGATGGATGGATGAATGGAGGATGGATGGATGGATGATAGATGGATGATAGATGGATGATGGATGGATGATGGATGGATGATGGATGGATGGATGATGGATGGATGGATGGATGGATGGATGGATGGATGGATGATGGATGGATGGATGATGGATGGATGGATGATAGATGGATGGATGATGGATGGATGGATGATGGATGGATGGATGGATGATGGATGGATGGATGGATGGATGGATGGGTGATGGATGATGGATGGATGGATGATGGATGATGATGGATGGACGGATGGATGATGGATGATGGATGATGGATGGATGGATGGATGAACGGATGGATGGATGATGGATTGATGGATGATGGATGGATGATGGATGGATGGATGATAGATGGATGGATGATGGATGGATGGATGGATGATGGATGGATGGATGATGATGGATGATGGATGGATGGATGATAGATGGATGGATGATGGATGGATGGATGATGGATGGATGGATGGATGGATGATGGATGATGGATGGATGGATGATGGATGGATGGATGATGGATGATGGATGGATGGATGATGATGGATGGATGGATGATGGATGGATGGATGATGGATGGATGGATGGATGATGGATGGATGGATGATGGATGATGATGGCTGGATGGATGGATGATGGATGGATGGATGGATGGATGGATGGATGATGGATGGATGGATGGATGGATGGATGGATGGATGGATGGATGGATGGATGGATGGATGGATGGATGGATGGATGGATGATGGATGGATGGATGATGATGGATGATGGATGGATGGATGATAGATGGATGGATGATGGATGGATGGATGGATGATGGATGATGATGGCTGGATGGATGGATGATGGATGGATGGATGGATGGATGGATGGATGGATGGATGGATGGATGATGGATGGATGGATGATGGATGATGGATGGATGGATGATGGATGATGGATGGATGGATGGATGGATGGATGGATGATGGATGAACAGACAGATGGATGGATGGATGGATGGAGGATGGATGGATGATGGATGATGGATGGATGATGGATGAACAGACAGATGGATGGATGATGGATGGATGGATGGATGATGGATGGATGGATGACAGATGGATGGATGATGGATGGATGGATGATGGATGGATGGATGGATGACAGATGGATGGATGATGGATGGATGGATGATGGATGGATGATGGATGGATGATGGATGATGGATCCAGTTAGGTTTTAAATGATCTCTGATTTAATGGTTAGCAGCTACAGTAGAAACTCCGCCCAGTGAGTTGGTCTCTCGTACTCATCGTCAGGTTGTTCCCTAACAGAGTCACATGTTCCTCCATTATTACCATAAACACACAGTGATGCTGTAGTTTGCTTTGACTCATTGCCACGAACATCAAGCTGCTGCCAGGAAAACTCCCTAAAACAACAGCAAATATGAATTAATGCGCTGCTGAAAGTAGTCCCTGTAGATTCAGTAGCTCCTGGTGTTTAAACGAGACGTTCTGGGAAGTTAGTGGTTCTATTTTAACAGATGAAACTACGACGATCAAAGACTTAATGTTCTTCTCAGCCACACGAACCCACATTTCCTTCACAAAGGCGTGATCTTTTCTTTTTTCACGCCTTGTGTGGTTGGATAAATATTGGCGTGCATCGTATGTTTACTGTTTACATGTTTGCTTTGTGCAGATGCGCACACAGGATTCTGAAAGCATGTCAATTTAGTGTCCTCTTAGCGTGCAATTATCAAGTTTCTCCGTGATTCCCCACATATCTGTGTTTGCGCATGCCGGCGCTGTGTGTACATCCGTGTGTGTCTTTTGTGTGACGAGCTGCTTCCGTTTACAAGTGCTCCGAGTGTAATGCTGTTTATTTGTCGCTCCCTGGGGTGTGTCTGTTTGTGTAACGTGTGCATATGTTCACGTGTGAGTGTTTAGATCTGAGTGCACACGATGTATGTTACATCTGCAGTTTGCATACATCCATGAAATTTAAACGTGCGCGCGGTCGTGTGTTTTTTATGATCATTATTCTGAGCTTCTAGATTTATTTATGATATGTGTGTGTTTATATGTGCACCAAACTCCTCGTGCACACGTGTTCTGCGAGCCGTGTGCATCCTGAGATCCGTATCTGTATTCTGAGTGGTTGTTTATCTTGCCGGTCTTGTTGATGGTTGAGAGCAGCTTCCAGCGCTCCTGGCGATTTTCCTCCTGCGGTGCTTCCACATGCAGCCACCACCCCTATTAACACCTCCATTAATGCTGCATCACAGATGGAAATCATCGTCTCGCCCCGCAGATGCTTTTAGGTTTGGACGAGCGAGGAAACAGCATCTTCCTTGGGCTCGTGTGTTAAGTTTCCAGCGAGGCTTCAGACCCGGTCAGGAGGAAAACGGTGCTGCAGAGATGAAAGAAGGCAGGAGGAAGGAAGCGGAGATGACTGGGTGGACAATGATGGGGATTTAGAAGGAGGAAACAAGTGTGTTTGTCTCATTTGCATGCAGGCCTTCCAGCCCCTCAAACTTTCAATCTCTCCAGTTGCGATCCCCATGCGCGTACTTGACAGACAGGAGGCGAGCTGCGTGGAATACCAAGTGGCTCTGCGTGTTCGTATTAGCACGCAACATATAGCCCGCGTGTACAGTATGTGCCCGCACGCGCAAATCACCCACGAGCACGCGACACTTCCTCGCAATCACTGTGTTGCGGCGCACATGCATCCTGATTCCATTACCCGGCTGCTTGTCACTCACAAACACTCGTATTAACATTCATGCTCACACGTAGCTCCCCTCTCAGATAATCACTCCAATGCACAAACATACATGCATTCACACATAAACAGATGCAAATTCCCCTTCAATCTCGCGGCGGCTACAGATATCACAAACACGGCAAACACGAGGCGAAAGCATTCTTAAAGGTACGCAGGAAAATGCACATATTCAGAGCTCATCCCTGACAATGGGGAACACACAGGACGCCGCTTCACTTCCTTTTACTCGGCGTTCATCCCGGCAGACGGAGACTCACATTGTGCTAAATGATTTGTTTCCTCCTCCTCTCTGATGCTTATTAATAATACAGGCATCTCAGGGGAACTTTTTGCTTCACATAAATAAGAATTTAGATAGAAAATTGCATTATTAATCTGTGGCTTGTGGCTCGGCTTTTCCTGTAAAGAATTCATACGGTGTCGCAGGTTTACAGCCTCGCAGGAGCGAAGGCCTGAAGGGCCGACGGGTTATGAGGTGAGCTGGAGATGGGATCCGGAGATGGGTCACACTCGCTGATTTTGGAGGTATTGGTGAATTGTTCTGCATTATGTATTACATGGTATTAGATTCTCACTCTGACACAAACTGAGTGCTCACTGGGCGTGTTCAAGACGCATCACGACCTCCAGAGTCAAGGCTTCTTATTGACTCCCATCCACCAGTGAAGGAACTGTACGTCTGATTTTTATGCCATTTTATAGGCAGACAGAACATTTTCTATGAAACATGGCAGCCATCTGTACAGTTCACCAGTCTGTCACAAGGAAACGTCTAAATTCCAAACCGTTTTTTGCTCACTGTGGATTCATTTTTCTCTGCAGTATAATGGAAACAGAACAACCAGGAATGGAAGGAGAGAAACTGAAAGATCTAGTTGTTATGAATAGAAATCAATATGACAACAACTTTTAAGTATCTACCGGTTTTATTAGTACTGGAAGAAAAGGTCACTCTACATACTACAGATGTTTAAAGCCTTTCCACTGAGCTGGTTCCAGGTCTAGTCCAGATCCAGAGCCTGACTTAGCTCCACTTCTTTGTGTTTCCACCACCTAAGCACCGACTCCAGGTTCTATAAACTGGAGCTCAGCAAGCACCAACTCTTTGCTGGTCCAGAGCTAAGCACCGAGTACGTCAGGGGCTGGGGGCGGGGTTATGGTGACCAACCATCAACGGTGGAAAGGGACACACAAGCGCTAATTAGTGTCCTTGTTCTCCAGGACGTCCCTGGTCCCATCACACATGTATTGGAATGACTCCCGGGACACACGGAAGTTTAGCACAAACTGTTGACCTGAAATCCGCTACAGTTGTGTCCCACCAGTAGCGTGATCACGGATGTGTCCAGGCAACAGGAGGACCTCCGCCTCACAATCAGCCTTAAGACCATCTATAGAGATAAACATAGATATTATCATCAACTTACTGCTTTTGTTTAACTGCTATGTAATGGATGCTAGCGTAGTGGTTTTATGGTGACCCAATGGATCCAACTTGACTCCAAACAGGTTCTTAGGAGGAACCAGATTAGAACCAACTAAGAACCAGAACTAGGACCTGGTTCTTCTTGGTGGAAAAGGGTCATGAGCAGCTCCAGCTTGGTTCTATTTGTCCACAACGCCATGATGTTTAAGATGGAACTGAGCAGAGGACTGAGGGTCAGGATGGTCTGACTGGGTTTGGTCGGACATCCTGGTATTTTTGACCTACTACATAATGGAACTTACTAAATCTTCTCCAGTACTTTAACAACCTTCCACTAGTTGGAAACTCCTTGAAGCTGCTTGTTCTGTTGAACGTTGACATCTAGTTTCTCTGAATGGGATCAAACTTATTAACAGATGAACATAGGACTTCTTCTTCAGTGGTTTCCAGTGGCTCTGTGTCCTCTGCACATGCCCAGTAGAGTTCTTTTGGCTGCTAGTCATGAACAGAAAGGACTCCTGACTGCCTCGTTTGCTTCAGTATTTAGCATGTACTACTTACTACTTACTGTATTTGCAAATATAAAAGCAAACAGGTTCTTAGGAGGAACCAGATTAGAACCAACTAAGAACCAGAACTAGGACCTGGTTCTTCTTGGTGGAAAAGGGGTAAACACTGCCTGCAGTTCAGCCAAAAATGTCCCTTCATTTTGGTCGTATGAGTGTCAGTTGCAGCTTTTTCTGTGTTTTCTACAGAATGTATTTAGAGTCAATGGTTTATTTTTGGCATTCATTTAAAGATGCATGTAGACTTTAGTGTTTTTGATAAAATACCACAATTTTAAACTCAGGTTTTATTGATGTTCTTTACTGCAACACACATCACAGATGGACTGACAGGTACAAATCCAGCAGTTCTTTCTGTTTCTACAGGTTCTGGTTCTGAGGACGGCTTTTGGAAACGTCTCCTTCAAATCTGAACTTTTTTTTATTATTAAAAAATGAAATCAGTCTGAATATCTACCAGGAAACCAAACGACCCTATCAGCTGTATGTGGAGGAGACTCATTACAGCACATTGCATTGTTTCAGAGGGTCAGAACTTACACAGGAGGAGGTTGGGGTGGATGATTGGGTCAACAAAACACTGTGACACCAGAGGCTGCTGTTCATCACTGGTGTTTATTTGAACCATGACTTGTCCATAATCTTGCTTTACGTCTTTAGTCCAAGTTGTGATTTCACTCTAGACATAGTAACGTGTTTTTCTTTCCTGCAGCTGGTAGAAAACAGGAAGTGAGATTAGACGGTTCAGATTGCTCCCATAGCCCAGAGTTGTTAACCCCAGATCTTCTTCGAGTGTTTTAGATCCATGTTTTTAATGTTAGGACCTAATGGAGGTATCTGTAGGCTTCAAACAGACGTGTCTAACTCTGCAGTGGTTTCCTGTTAGCTGGTTTTAATGCCGGTCGCGTTACAAAGAACATCTCTTGTGCTGTTGAAGACACATTAATCAGCGACCCACACTCCAGTTTCTGCCGTGCGGCGCTCGATAGCGGGGGCAGATCTTAGAACGGAGCCTGGGCGTCAGGACTACAGAGGATTAGTGGGATCATTCCTGGAATAACACCAGAAACATAATGATCTTACTGCAAAATGCGGAGCGCCAGGTCTCTATTGTACCTTAAAGAGCCTCCAGTGAAAACAAAACATGTTCTATATGGTGCTTTTTATACGCTAGAGCAGCGGTTTTATACGCTAGAGCAGCGGTCCACAGCCACCAGGCCATGGGTTATTTCAGTCTGTTCTCAATCCCGCCAAAATTAATAAAAAACAAACGTCTGTGGAGAACTTCTTTGAAAAGAGGGAGAGATTTGATAAAGTAAATACATTTTTAGCAATGAAAAGTATTTTTTGTCATTTAGGACATTTTTTGATTTTAAAACACGTTAAATTAAAAAAAAAGTTGCAACCTTTTTTGCACCACAGACTGGTTTCAAGCAAGACAATTTTATCGACCAGTCATCGTGCACAATGACCGGTTCCATGACATGAAGCATGGCGGTGGCAGCATCATGGTGTGAAGCACGGCGGTGGCAGCATCATGGTGTGAAGCACGGCGGTGGCAGCATCATGATGTGAAGCAGAGTGGTGGCAGCATCATGATGTGAAGCACGGTGGTGGCAGCATCATGATGTGAAGCACGGTGGTGGCAGCATCATGGTGTGAAGCACGGTGGTGGCAGCATCATGATGTGGGAGCACGGTGGTGGCAGCATCATGGTGTGAAAACCTCAGTGGTGGCAGTATCATGTGAAGCACGTGGTGGCAGCATCATGACGTGAAGCACGGTGGTGGCAGCATCATGATGTGAAGCATGGTGGTGGCAGCATCATGATGTGAAGCATGGTGGTGGCAGCATCATGACGTGAAGCATGGTGGTGGCAGCATCATGACGTGAAGCATGGTGGTGGCAGCATCATGACGTAAAGCACGGTGGTGGCAGCATCATGATGTGAAGCACGGTGGTGGCAGCATCATGACGTGAAGCACGGTGGTGGCAGCATCATGACGTGAAGCACGGTGGTGGCAGCATCATGATGTGAAAACCTGCAGTGGTGGCAGCATCATGGTGTGAAGCACGGTGGTAGCAGCATCATGATGTGAAGCACGGTGGTGGCAGCATCATGATGTGAAGCACGGTGGTGGCAGCATCATGATGTGAAGCACGGTGGTGGCAGCATCATGATGTGAAGCACGGTGGTGGCAGCATCATGATGTGGGGATGCTTCTTAGCATCTCGCTTGAAAATGGCGCAAAGTAGGTTGCAGATCGCTGCTCTAGAGGACATATCATGAGCAAAATTAGCAGTCAACGCCGCGGCTGACTTTTAATTTCATACATAAGAATCCTGAAGAACCAATCCTTAGTGGAGAGAGGCCGACGTTACTTCCTTCATGTAAAAAACTTTATATATTCGACACAGAGATCAGTTTTAGGTGTTTTAATGAATGACTACAGTCTTACTATGAACACCTTTTTGGAACTCAGCCTGGATTTGATCTGGAATCTTCTCCGTTGTCCTGTTTGTGTAAACATCAATAAATCACATAAACTGCCAAACAACAACTCGTGGATTCACCATGAGGCTTTACCCAGACTGTGGCTGGGTGAGGATAATAATGGAGGATGTTCCTCGACTCTTTAACACATTTCAGCTTTTATCAGTGATTCCATCATACAGGATTAGGAGTATTAGGAGTCACTGGACACTCAGACTGACCTGGTGAACATGGTTATTACATGTTAGTGTACGCTGTACTTTATATCCATGTTTTTTATATTTTCTGGCGTTATAGATTTTTAACCTACATTATGTTATTTTCTCTGGGGTTTCTATATTTATCTCTCTGCTGTTCAGTCAGACCTTGTTCTGTCGTCTGGCTGCTCAGGTTTCAGCTCCTCAGCAGACATTGATTCTGTTTTTTCTACGATCGCTTTTACATTTCTACTCACATTTCCCTAAACGGCCGTTAAAAGCGAGCGCTCGCCATTAAGAGCCTCCTGGTCCGGGTCGTCCGAGGTGCTGACAAGAAGCACGTTCAGAAGCAGGGATGCATGTTCAGCTGCCTGTAAGCTGAGCTACGTGGTAGAAACATCAAAAACAACACAGACATGCTTTTTTCTTGATGTTTAGGGAGGATTTCTTTAGTTTCTTTACTGTTTTATTAACAGTAAAATGAATCTGTCTGCAGCGTACAATTAAATATCAGAGTCAGCAGAGGCTCCAGATAATTAATAACTATAAATAATGAATAAGGCAGCAGACATGTGTGTTCATGCTCACCTCTCACCCATCATACATGCTGCTGTGTGACGGCTGCAGGGACTTATCCATCCCATAAACCCATCCTACAGGCAAACAGCTGGAGGCACTAAACACCACTTCAGGATTCATGTTTGAGATGTTTGAGTGGCGAGAGAAACCATGTATTGATAGAAATGATGGGTTTTACAAATCAGTTAAACTCTGTGGCACTTCTGGGCTGGTAGTAGAAGGTCCTCAGTCACCCAGGTCATGGTTGTCCTCGTGGTTTCAGTCGCAGAATCTAGACTTGCTTGAGTTTACCTATTTGAAGAGTTCAAAAACCTCCCTTAAGACCTCAAAAACCTCCTGAAAGACTTCTAAAATCTTCCTAAAGACCTTGAAAACCTACTGAAAGACTTCTAAAATCTTCCTAAAGACCTTGAAAACCTACTGAAAGACCTTGAATACCTTCTGAAAGACCTCAGACTCCTTGGCAACCCCCTGAAAGATCTCATAACCTCCTGAAAGACCTTGAAGATCTTCTGAGAGACTTCAAACTCCTCCTGAAAGACCTCAAGAAGCTTGCTTGAGTTTCTTGAAGATGCTTTGTCCCTAAAATCTAGACTTGCTTGAGTTTGCCTATTTAAAGACTTCAAAAACCTCCCTTAAGAACTCAAGAACCTCCTGAAAGACTTCTAAAAATCTTCCTAAAGACCTTCTGAAAGACATTGAATACCTTGAAACCCCCCTGAAAGATCTCATAAACCTCCTGAAATACCTTGAATACCTTCTGAGAGACTTCAACCTCCTCCTGAAAGACCTCAAGAAGCTTGCTTGAGTTTCTTGAAGACTTGAGTCTTCGATGCTACAGTGGAAACCACGAGGACATCATTCAGATGTGAAGCGTCTACTTGAGTTTCCTCTTCAGTAAAATCGTCTTCTCTTAGATTCTGATCAGGACAGACCGTTCAAACGCTGCCTTTCTCTTTCTTCGTTTGTTTGTCTCCTTCTTCACGTCGACCGTCCGGCAGTAAATCTGTTGTTTCAGTCTGAATGACATCGAGGAGGCCCGTCCTCTCCAGGTACGGTGGTTCTGCCGTGGCCTTGGCCCTCAGGGGACGCCGTAAAGAGCATGTCAGAGGAGACCATCTCCATTTATGTGTCTCACATGACTGCTGCCACGCTTTTACGACTGACAGTCCCATTCAGCCATAAAACCGGACCGCCTTCCTCCGTGTTGTAACGCACATATTCAAACAGAAGCATGTAGAGAAGGAACACGTGACCTCCTTTGGCTGCATCAGACAAACAGCCTGGAATGTAAAGGGAGCAGAACCAGGCCTCAAGACTCTCTTTTGGACAGTATAACAGAGGAATCAGGTGGCTGCCGTGAAGAAACTGAAGCCCATGTTGCTCCCGATGGCAGCCGCACATGGACCCCCTCTACACTGAGCTGGTTCCAGGTCTAGTCCGGACCCAGAGCCTGACTTAGCTCCAGTTCTTTGTGTTTCCAACACCTAAGCACCGACTCCAGGTTCTAAAAACTGGTGCTTACGGCTCGTTACCAGATGACCCAAGACCTGGTACCAAATAACTCACGGCCTGGTACCAAATAAACCACGGCCTGGTACCAAATAAACCACGGCCTGGTACCAAATAAACCACGGCCTGGTACCAGATGACCCACAGCCTGGTACCAAATAACTCACGGCCTGGTACCAGATAAACCATGGCTTGGTACCAGATGACCCACAGCCTGGTACCAGATGACCCAAGATCTGTTACCAAATGATCCACAGCCTGGTACCAGATGACCCACAGCCTGGTACCAAATAACTCATGGCCTGGTACCAAATAAACCATGGCTTGGTACCAGATGACCCACAGCCTGGTACCAGATGACCCAAGACCTGTTACCAAATGATCCACAGCCTGGTACCAAATGACCCACGGCCTGGTACCAAATAACTCATGGCCTGGTACCAGATAAACCATGGCTTGGTACCAGATGACCCACAGCCTGGTACCAGATGACCCAAGACCTGTTACCAAATGATCCACAGCCTGGTACCAAATGACCCACGGCCTGGTACCAAATAACTCACGGCCTGGTACCAAATAAACCACGGCCTGGTACCAGATAAACCACAGCCTGGTACCAAATGACCCACAGCCTGGTACCAAATAACCCACTGCCTGGTACCAAATAACTCACGGCCTGGTACCAAATAAACCACGGCCTGGTACCAGATAAACCACGGCCTGGTACCAGATAAACCACGGCCTGGTACCAGATGACCCAAGACCTGTTACCAAATGACCCACGGCCTGGTACCAAATGACCCACGGCCTGGTACCAAATAACCCACTGCCTGGTACCAAATAAACCACGGCCTGGTACCAGATAAACCACAGCCTGGTACCAAATGACCCACAGCCTGGTACCAAATAACCCACTGCCTGGTACCAAATAAACCACGGCCTGGTACCAGATAAACCACAGCCTGGTACCAAATAACCCACTGCCTGGTACCAAATAACTCACGGCCTGGTACCAAATAAACCACGGCCTGGTACCAAATAAACCACGGCCTGGTACCAGATAAACCACAGCCTGGTACCAAATAACCCAACACCTGGTACCAAATAACCCACTGCCTGGTACCAAATAACCCACTGCCTGGTACCAAATAAACCACGGCCTGGTACCAGATAAACCACAGCCTGGTACCAAATAACCCACTGCCTGGTACCAAATAACTCACGGCCTGGTACCAAATAAACCACGGCCTGGTACCAGATAAACCACGGCCTGGTACCAGATAACCCACGGCCTGGTACCAGATGACCCACGGCCTGGAAACAGATGACCCGGTACCGGTCCGAGGCTCGGTGCTTGGGGACCGCTGCTTTATGGCATTATATATGTTTTTATACGACCTCTTCTAATTTAGTTTGTGGCAAAAACAACACATTAAATTAAAGTAATGCAGTCTCTGAAGATGCTGAACCTTCCTGACGCTGTAGCTCAGTCTTTGGGACCTGGAGAGGATTTCTAAAGTAGTTTTCCACCTTTCAGGCTTCAGTGGACGTCGTCTTTTCATGCTTCAAGGTTCATCATGGAGTTTATGTTTTAATTGAGTGAAAGTCTGGCTCCGTTTCATGACTCAGCTTTTGTCAATGAGTAATTAAACCTTCACACCTTCCTCCAGCCCTGATCTCCCTGCATGTACCAAATGTAGGTTGAGGCTTCACCAGTGGAGTGTGTTTTTCTACATGTGCGTGCAGTAGTTGTATTTCTATATGTATTTAAGCACATGCGTGTTTGTGCGTGTTTACATGTCTGCAGATCCGCTCGCTGTGCGTTCAGCGGAGGGAGGGGGGTTGTGCGCTCGCAGACTGGTCCTTATTAAGAGACACAAAGCCCTCGGCAGGTGCTCCCTCCCCGCCTTTGTCTCTCTGCTGTTTATTTGTTCAACTCTTAGAGGGAAGTCCTCTCGCTCGGCCCTCGGGGGAAACAAAGAGCAGACGCACAAAGACAGCAGCCCGAGTCCTGGCAGCCACAAAGCTCAGCGACACGTCAGCGGACGGCAGGTGTTCTCTGGACGGAGGAACTGGAAGCCAACTTACTTTTCCTTTCTTGTTCCTTCTTTCTCGACGGCGATGCACGGAGGTGGAACCGTTAACCAGCGCTGATGGACAAGGTGAAGAATGTGCAAGCGTGTGCAGATGCATGTCGCCGTGCACACATGCAGCAGCTGACTTACATATGAGTTCTGGCACCTGCCTGGGCCTGTAGTAATCAAAGGGGGACAGGTAAAACCTTCAGTCCAACCCACACATCTAGGAGTGAATTTAACCCTCTGAACCCCAAAACACACCTACAGGCTTGGAAAACATGTCCTCTGTAACATAAATTAACACAACTAAACTATTTTTCAGCCAGAATAGTTGGAGTTTCAACTGTCTGACAGTCCTTGAACTCATCACGTCAGCCCAGTCTGAGCTTACAGGTTTGCTAATTCATTAAAATCACCTTCTGCTACGTGTTTTACTTAAAAACTCACAAGAAATAAATCATTTACTAAAACCAGATTCTGTAGAAACTAAACATTCTGCATCCTCAGTGCAACCAAGAAGCCAGGACTGACTCAGCTCAGACCAACAGTCAGCATGAGAATAACTAGAGACTATTCAGGTGGACCGGACTGAACTGCAGGACGTGTACACACAGAGCACATTATAGACTTAGACAGACTTTATTCATCCACAAGGGAAATTTTGTTGTCACAGTAGCTCAGAACAGTGATAAGAGGAAAAGGACAGCACAAGTAAGATATAAAATAAAGTTATTAAGTAATCAGTATAAAGGTAAACAGCCAAAAAACATGTTAAGTGTTTCATAGGGCAGGTAAAGTGAGGAAAAAAAGAGAGAGAAAAAAAGACGAAAATCAAATCTAAAAGGTATGAAAGGTGTGAAACCCAGGAGCTACTGTGACCTGCTGCCACTCTCTCAGGCGCCAGGTCTTGAATTATAGTTTAAGTAGTAAAGTATTATGTAATCATAAAAGGTGCGAAGTGACCACAGAGACACAAAACACCACAGATGACAAAAAAACCACCATAAACGATACAAAAACCCCCAAACAAGCAAAAAAAAGTGAAAACCCAAGACACAGAATGACTGCAGACGTCCATTAGAGCCGTTTTCTTCTGTTGGCCCACAGATACTGTAGTTGATAATGAGAGAAAGTCCTGTTCCAGCAGAGTTTAGTTCCCTGAGCTGAGTTCTTGGCGCTGGATGAGTGTCAGTGTGTACCTGCTGGATGTGTTTGTTTGTTCTGCCTTTCCTTGCAGATTGCGAACACAGATTTCTTATTCTGGGACAAGATAGTCAGCCTGTCTGCCGACTGTCTACCAGAGAAACACCAAACAGAGGAACAGCTGAGGACTGATGGATGGATTAAGCAGCCACAGTAGCATTAAGCGAGTGTTTCACTGTAAAATAGCAGCTTCAGAAACACTCTGATGTTGCGCTGACTGGCAGTAGGGAGAGTGACACCTTTCATTACCAAATCCCTACCATTGTACCAGACGAGAGGAAATCTGAGTTGTTGGTTTTAGTTGTCAGTGAGAGTTTTGGAAAATAAAAGGCTGCAAGACTGACAGACCAGAGAGTCTGGTGTTGGAAGTAGAGGTGGGAATCACAGGGTAGTTCATGATACGATACGATACGATATGATACGATGCGATACGATGCGATACAATATGATGCAATGTGATACCATATGATACGATACGATACGATACGATACGATATAATACGATACGATACGATACGATATAATACGATACGATACGATACGATACGATACAATATGATGCAATGTGATACGATATGATACGATACGATACGATACAATATAATACGATACGATACGATATAATACGATACGATACAATATGATGCAATGTGATACGATATGATACGATACGCGATACGATACGATACGATACGATATAATACGATATGATACGATGCGATACAATATGATGCAATGTGATACCATATGATACGATACGATACGATACGATATAATACGATACGATACGATATAATACGATACGATACGATACAATACGATACGATACGATACGATGCGATACAATATGATGCAATGTGATACGATATGATACGATACGATACGATACGATACGATATAATACGATACGATACGATACGATATAATACGATACGATACGATACAATATGATGCAATGTGATACGATATGATACGATACGCGATACGATACGATACGATACGATACGATACGATATGATACGATACGATACGATACGATACGATATAATACGATACGATACGATGCGATACAATATGATGCAATGTGATACCATATGATACGATACGATACGATACGATATAATACGATACGATACGATATAATACGATACGATACAATACGATACGATACGATACGATACGATGCGATACAATATGATGCAATGTGATACGATATGATACGATACGATGCGATACGATACGATATAAT